>MU689423.1:20749-49113 GCA_026770625.1 Nicotiana glauca | reverse complement strand
TTTTATGTATATTTCACATGTCTAAGTGTCATCTTAATTGAAGATGTATTTTTTATGTATATGTTTTGTATATTTTATATATGTTAATTCAAAGTATATTTTTATATATATGTATTGTATATATTAACGTATATTATTATCGAAATAAGAGCTATATATTAATAAAGGAAGAAAGAAGTAAGAGAAAAACTTAAGAATGATAATTAAAAATAAAATGAATGGAACAAATTTAAAAAATATATTGGCTTCGGTAGAAAACAAAACTAAGAAGACAAAGAAAAAGAAGGAAAGCAAATAGATAAAGAGAGAAAAAAAGACATGTTTTTTGTACAAATAATTATTAACTTTCCATTCAAATTTCTTATGTTTATGGATTAATAGTTAATATTCCTATTTTAATGGAACTGTGTGCTACAAATATAAATATTTTCCTGCCATATCTGTAATATTGAATTTTATGCTAAAAATTTGTTATATTTCTTTTAAACTGTGACAGTTATGTAAAGTCCCCTCTTCATTATTTTAAAAATGTCGAATGATTTTTTTTTAATATTATTACTTCTCCTTCTAATGTAATCTTTATTCGTTTTTTTTTTTGTTGTAATTAAAGACTTTTATTTAAACACATAATACTTAATAGTCATTACAATATGAGATTTGCCTAGGTCACATAATGCCTATTCCATAACTATCAAAAACAGAAATAGAAAAGTGGGAGGATAATAATATAATACTAATTTATCAAAAGATTGCAAGCGGCATTCATTCTTGGCTAATTTATCCGCTATTCCATTAGTTTCTCTGAATGCATGCTTCAAAAATAGCGTTCCCGCCTTAGTCTATTCTATTACATTAGATCCATTTTATTTCTTATGACACTACTGAATAATTGAAAAATTAAATTCGAACCAAATCAAAATTTTTTTTTCTATTGAATAACATTCTTTTTAAAGAGAATAAAAATCCAAGAAATCAATAGTGTATAACACAAAATCAAATCAAACAATTAAATGTACACCCATAATATGAGATAGATTTACAGAAATGCACCAAAAAAAAAATTATTACCAGCCACTTTGCCATTGTAACACTTTGTTATTTTTGGCTAACAAAATTATCAATAATATACAACATTCAAAGATCCATGAATAAAGAATTTTTAGTGGGCGTGTTTGCAATTCGTTAGATACAACTTGATGAGGCAATGTGAAAAATCTAAAGAAGATTGAAGGTAAATTGAATTTGTCTAGAGTCGAAATTCGTGGATGATATCGAGTTTAAAAATGTCATTAGGATATCGTTTCTTTTGACAAAAGCAGTCCAAATTATGACTCCTCTTATTGACTAGGTCAACTCCTATTTTGGATTGATAAAATCGAATTAATTATCTTTTAAGTAAAAAATATATGACTTAAGTCAAATCTAACTACATTTTGTAAGGTTGGGCCTCTACAAATGGCCCAAGGGTAATGCATATTACACGTATATCATTGTATATTCAAAATTAGTTAAAATATCATGGTATAGCCAGTTTTCACACTGATCAATGAAAAATAGCCGGCGTTTACCAAGTCAATGAAAAATAACCACTATTTTGCTGCAACAGGGACCGATCCAGTATAATATATGGGAGTTCTGGTGCATTTGTGTACGAACTCCAGCATATTATGCTGGACCGGTATACTTTGCTAACTCCTGTAAAATTTGCGGGAGACTGGAGCAACAGTGCTCCAAACTCCAGCATATTATACTGGACAATTATACTTGCTGGAACTCCCATAAAATTTACTGGAGTTCCAGCATAATTATGCTTGAACTCCCGTAAAATTTGCGGGAGTTCCAGCATAGTTATCTGGGAACTCCCGTAAAATTTACTGGAGTTCCAGCATACTTATGCTGGAACTCCCGTAAAATTTGCTGGCATCTTTTTTGGATTTTGAACAGTGTTTTCGCTCAGATTTAAAGTGGCTAAATTTTGAAGACTTTTGATACTTGGCTATTTTTCAATGACCAGTGATAAATCTGGCTATTTTTGAATTTCTCCCTCAAAATTATCACACACAAGTATATATGAATGTAATTAGATGTACATGGAAAACACATGGGATACGTAGAGATACACATATATACATGGGGATATACATGAAAGAAATACACACTTTGTCTTCTTCCTCCTATTCGCCATCTGCTTCAAATTTGGCTCCGAATTTTAGCCAAAAATCATCGAATCAGCTTTAATAGAGCTCAAACTTCCCTTTAGATCCTTCAAAGTGTTTCTGACTTTACCTATCAATACCTACTTGATTTCGAACCACAAACATCATATCTACAATTAAACCCATGTTTCTAACCGTAACATTTGCCCATTAATACCATCGTTGGAACCATAAGTTGCAAGTGAGAGTCCATGTCTCGTTTATCACTAAGAGAGTAACTAACATTGATTTTAGTTAGGACAATGGACTAACATATTATAAAGACCCGATCGGTCGTTTTAAGAATTTACACTTTGCTCGGTAGTTTACGGGCATGAGCAACTCTGTATGATGTATTATAACTTATGTGAATTGTCAATTTTGATTTTCGGGTTATTCAGAATTGATTTGGACGAATGATTCTCAATTAGGAAGTTTTTAATTGAATGAGTTGACCAAGGTTGATTTTTAGTATTTGATCTCGGATTGAATTTTTGATAGTCCCGTTAGCTCCGGTGGGTGATTTTGGACTTAGGAGCGCATCCAGATTATGATTTGGAGGTCCGTAATAGAATTAGGCTTGAAATGGAGAAAGTTAGAACTTTGAAAAGTTTGACTAGGAGTGGACTTTCTGATATCGGGGTCGGATTCCGATTCTGGAAATTGGAGCAGGTTTGTAATGTCAAGTGTGACTTGTGTGCAAAATTTAGGGTCAATCGGACGTGAGTTGATAGGTTTCGGCATCAGTTGCGGAAGTTTGAAGTTTCAAAGTTCATTGATTCCGAATTGAGGTGCGATTCGTTGTTATGAAGTTGTTATGTGTATTTGAGGCCTTGAGTAGGTTCGTTTATGTTATAGGACTTGTTGATTTGTTTGGATGGGGTCCCAAAGGGCTCGAGTGTGTTTCGGATTGATTTCAGATCATTTTCCTTCATGTTTCCACTATTGAGTTCTGCTGGTTTCTGGTGTCTCAGTCTTTCATCGCGTTCACATGGCAAGTGTTGCGAACATGTAGTTTATTTTGATGGTAGTAGCATTTCCTTCATCGCGTTCGCAAATATTGTTCTGCATTGGCATAGAGTTGGGGCAAGTCTTCTTCTCATTCACGTATAAGGGATCGCGTTCGCGTAGGGTTGTGCTGGGAGCTAGAGCTAGAGCTGGAGGCCTTTCTTCATCGTGTTCGTGTTGTTGGAGCCGCGTTCACGAAGGTCTGAGCCATTTGTGAGTCGCGTTCACGAGGTGTTTACTGCAAATGCAAAGTGTATTATGGTGGCACATTATTTTGTTCATCAGGAACGTGATGGTATTCCGCGTTCGCAAAAGAGAATGTCTGGGCAGAAGTATAAAGTACTATATTTTGAGGGTTTTGGCCTACATTTTTGGAGCTATAGAGCTCGGATTAAGGCAATTCTTGAAGCAATTTTTACCATATAAATAAGGGTAAGTGCTCTCTACTCGGTCTTGTTTACATTTCATAAATCTATCTTCGATTTTATCGTTCGGTTGATGAATTTTACAAAGGAAATTGGGGGTTTTGGCCTAAAGTTTCACAATATGATTTTTTAGTTTTGAATATCGATTTGGTATCGGAATTGAGTGAAACTAGTATGGTTGGACTCGTAACTGAATGGGTTATTGAATTTTGTAAATTTGTTGGGTTCCGTGGTGCGTGCCCAGGTTGGGCTCTTTCGCCGATTTTGGACTTTTGATTAAGGATTCGACCTTTGTCGATTGGGATTGGTTCATTTAGCATTGTTTGATATATTTGAGTTGTTTTTGGTTAGTTTCGAGTCATTTAGAGGTCGGAACACGCGAGATAGAATTTTTGGAGCATCGCTTAGCTTGCTCGATATTGGAATTGGCTTGTTCAAGGTAAGTAACTCTTCTAAACTTAGTGCTGAGGGTATGAAACGCCGAATTATGCGTGTGGGCGCGCACCCTGTGAATTGTGACCCGTTATTTATATGGCACTATATAGTGGTCCTATATTGTTGATATATGTGTTTTCACAATGTAATAATATAATCTAGCTCTTAATCATGCTAGATATCATGTTTAGGTTTTATGCCGATACTGTTGGGACCCATAGTGGTCATTTCTTGCTGTCATCTCACTGATTTTTGCTGATATTTCGCACTCAGTCATATTCATGCATTCATATCATATCCCAATCTCAGTTGTTATTTATTGATACATCATGTCATTGTTGTCAGGCTAGTTTCATGACATTGTGAGCCCGTGAATGAGACCGGAGAGATTGATGACTAGGTGAGGTCGAGGGCCTGAGTGAGAGTGATATTATGGGATAGGGATGCACAGTGCATCATGTTATATTGATTACATGTTTGGGATCAGGCTGTACACCATAGCGATATAGCGCTTGGGCTGAAGTATCCCCTCCGGGGTCTGCACACACCCCTAGTGAGCGCAGTCGGCTATGTGTTTGTGTGTGTGTATATATATATACACACACACACATACACACACACACACACACACACACTTCGCTCGGTAGTTTTGAGCATTTATACTTTGCTCGGTAGTTTACGGGCATGAGCAGCTCCGTATTATGTTTTATGACTTATGTGAATCATAGCTTTTGGTTTTCAGGTTATTCGGAATTGATTTGGAATAATGATTCTCAACTAGGAAGCTTTAAATTGAAAGAGTTGACCAAGTTTGACTTTTAGTATTTGACCTCCGATTGGATTTTAATGGTTCCGTTAGATCCGTTGGATGATTTTGGACTTAGGAGTGCGTCCGGATTGTAATTTGGAGGTCTGTAATAGAATTAGACTTGAAATGACAAAAGTTAAAATTTTGAAAAGTTTGACCGGGAGTGGACTTTTTGATATCAGGGTCGGATTCCGATTCAGGAAGTTAGAGCAGGTCCGTAATGTCAAATGTGACTTGTGTGCAAAATTTGGGTTACTCGGACGTGATTTGATAGGTTTCGGTATCGGTTGCGAAAGTTTGAAGTTTCAAAGTTCATTTATTTCGAATTGAGGTGTGATTTGTAGTTTCGATGTTGTTATGTATGTTTGATGACCTCGAGTAGGTCCGTGTTATGTTATAGGACTTGTTGGTATGTTTGGACGGGGTTCCTAGGGGCTCAGGCGTGTTTCAGATTGATATCAGATCATTTTTCTTTATGTTTCCACTATTGTGTTCCGCTGGTTTTTGGTCTCTCGGTCTTTCATCGCGTTCGTGTGGCAAGTGTCACGAACGCGTAGTGTATTTTTATGGAATTAGAATTTCCTTCACCGCATTCACGAATATTGGTCCGCGTTCGCGTAGAGTTGGAGCAAGTCTTCTTTGCGTTCGCGTATGAGGGATCGCGTTCGCGTAGGGTTGAGCTGGGAGCTGGAGCTTGAGGCCTTCTTCATCGCGTTCGTGTCGTTGGAGCCGCGTTCGCGAAGGTTTGAGCCAGCTACGAGTTGCATTCGCGAGGTGTTTACCGCGAACGCGAAGTGTATTATGGTGGCAGATTATTTTGTTCATTGCGAACGTGATGGTGTTGTCGCGTTCACGAAAGAGAATGTCTGGGCAGAAGTATAAAGTACTCTATTTCGAGGGTTTCAGCCATTTTTTACATTTTTGGAGCTATGGAGCTGGGATTGAGACGATCCTTGAAGCAATTTTTATCATATGAATTGGGGTAACTGTTCTTTACTCAATTTTGGTTACATTTCATGAATCTATCTTCAATTTTAGTGTTTGGTTAATGAATTTTAAAAAGAAATTAGGGATTTTGGCCTAAAGTTTCGTAATATGAAATTTTGAGTTTTGAACAATGATTTAGAGTCAGAATTGAGTGAAACTAATATGGTTGGACTCGTAATATAATGGGTTATCGGATTTTGTAATTTTTTTTGGGTTCCGAGGTGCCGGCCCGGGTTGGGCTTTCTGGCCGATTTTGGATTTTGATTAAAGATTCGACCCTTTTCGATTGGGATTGGTTCCTTTATCATTTTTTGATGTATTCGAGTTAGTTCCGAGCCGCTTGGAGGTTGGAGTGCGCGAGATGGCATTTTTGGAGCTTCGCTCGGCTTCTTCGGTATTGGAATTGGATTGTTCAAGGTAAGTAACTCTTCTAAACTTAGTGTTGAGGGTATGACACCCCAAATTACGAGTTATGTGATTGGTATTTAGGTGACAGACGTATGAGTGTGCACCCTGTGAATTGTGACTCTGTTGTTTCCATGGTACAGTATAATGGCCCTGTCTTGTTGATATCCGTATTTTCACCATGTGATAAAGTAATTGAGCTGTCAATCATGTTAGATATCATGTTTCGGCTTTATGCTGATACTGTTGGAACCCATAATGATCATTTCATGCTATCATCTCACTGGTTTTTTGTTGATATTTCGTACTCAGTCATATTCATGTATTCATATCATATCTCAGTCTCATTTGTTATTTATTGATATATCATATCATTGTTGTCCGACTAGTTTCATGATATTGTGAGCCCGTGAGTAAGACTAGAGGATTAATGACTGGGTGAGGCCGATGGCCTGAGTGAGAGTGATATTACAGGATCAGGCTGCACGTCACAATATATTATATTGATTACATCTTAGGTATTGGGCTGCACACCGCAGCGATGTAACGCTTAGGCTGATGACTATATGTATATGGATCGAGTTGCACACCGCAATGAGCCTTATGGTTATATATATGTGGATCGGATTGTACGCCGCAATGAGTGTTGTACAGTACTGAGTGATTGAGTGTGCTGAGTATTGAGCACGGTAAGAGAGAAAATGCGAGACAATGAGATTGAGTACTTTGAGAGTGTGAGTATATGAGTTCATCATTGAGAGGCATTGCATTTTACATGCGTACTTGATATACATGCATAGAGATGCATTTTCTTTTGTTGCCCGGTTTTGGTGACGTTCATGATTTTACCTGTATCTTAACATGTAGGCATAGAGATGCACTTTCCTCATGCTATCTGAAATGAAACATTTACCCGATAAAAGGTTTTGGGAAAAATTACAGTTTTCAAACTTACTCATATTTGATGATTTCGATAAAGGATTTGGGTTTTCACTGATAGACTTGAAAAACGGAACTATTTTCGAAAATTATGAGTAAACTGAGCATTCTGAATTCTGAGTTTTTTTTATTACTTGCTTTACGTTATATGAATTGTGGTTGGCTATTGGTGTTGGACCTGTCCTTTATCCCAGCTCGTCATTACTTTCAAAATAAGGTTAGTTTTATTACTTATTGAGTACATGGGGTCGGTTGTACTCATACTACACTTCTGCACCTTGCGTACAAATGTTGGCTGTTGATGTTGCTGTGATCGACGAGAGCTGGAATTGAAGACGTACCTGCGTTCCGGTTGTATCTGCCTCTTGTTCATGGTAGCCTTAGAATGTAAAGATATGTTTATGCACTTTTCGAACATATGATGTATTTATTTCAAACAAGCTTTGTAAATTCTAATCTTAGAAGCACATGATTTGTACTATCAGTCCTTGGAAAATGTATAAGATTCAGATAATTCCTTTTGTTTAATTGTTTTATTAATATTATTGGAATTGAATAGTTATCAGTTGGTTTACCTAGCAGGTTGGGTTATGTGCTATCACAACTAGTAGATTTTGGATCGTGACACATATGTACCATGAGTTGTTAGAACTTGAACACCAACTTGCAGAGATAATATTCTTAATAATCTCAGAACACATGACCTTAGATTTTTTTGTTTGTTTAACTAAAAAATTGATGAAAACAATTAATGTATCGTTTTTCATAAGACAACTTGCCTTGACACTAATACTTTAGGCATTTAATATGACCATGGATACTTATTTAATCATTAAAGAAAACTTGAAGTTCAGGAAACCAAATAACAATTGAGCCATGGAAAACTATACTCTTTCACCCCAAGGAATAAGCTCAAATTCAAAATATAAAATAAGCACCATATCATTATAAATAAAACAACCTGCCTACAAATTCAATATTTACAAAAAAAAAAAAAAAAAAAAAAAAATCAGTTTAACTTGCTAACAATAAAAGAAGAGTCTTTGAACTATTCTTTTTCCCAAAGTTTAAACTTAACTTAAGCAAATAAAAATCATAATTTTTTTTGAGACATAAGACATAACCGTAGTAACGACCATCCAATATTCGTCTATTTTCTTTTTAACTAAATAACACCGGGACATGCTAAAAATACATGTCATGTTCATTAATATTAAAAAATCTGCATTACATAGGTTTAATGCTTACCTATGTTGTAGAGAAATTAAAATATAGTGATATGAACTGAAATGCAGCAGCAATGACGGATGAAAACAGCAACAAACAACACATTGCAACCCGAGAAAATGACCCAGAATAGACCTTGAGCCCAACAAATTCAAAGAGGAAAAAATCCTAGAACTAACTTTACAAACTTTGTTATTTTGAAAGATTTTGCTCAAAGAGAAATTACTCCAAGACTCTCAGGTTTTCAGCTCACTCTAGGGGTTCAACTGTTGATTTTTCTCTTAAGTTCTGCTTCTTATAGTGTAAAAATATGATGTTTGAGTGTAAGTCGTCTATGAAGTGAGGAATGGGTAGCCCTTATGTAACGACCCGACCAGACGTTTTGAGATTTGTAGCCCCGTTCTTTCCATTTACTGCTCCTTTTGTGCTTTACAGTTGTTATATGACTACCACGTTAGTTGGTTCGGATCAGGAAGGATTTTTATGAATTGTGATACTTAGTCTCATAACTGAAAGATTAAGTTAGAAAGGTTAACCGGATGTTGGCTTATGTATAAACGACTACGAAATAGAGTTTTGATGATTCAATTAGCTTCGTTGGGTGATTTTGGACTTAGGAACGTATCCAGATTGTGATTTTGAGGTCTGTAGCGGAATTAGGCTTGAAATGGCAAAAGTCAAATTTTTGGAACGTTTGACCAGGAGTGGACCTTTGATATCGGGGTCGGATTCCGATTTCGGAAGTTAGAGTAGGTCTGTGGTGTCATTTGCGACTTGTGTGCAAAATTTAGGGTCAATCGAAGATGATTTGATAGGTTTCGACATCGGTTATGAAATTTGGAAATTCAAAGTTCTTGAATCCATGGGCGATTCGTGGTTTTGATATTGTTTGAGGTGATTTGAGGGTTCAACTAAATTCGTATGATGTTTTGGGACTTGATGGTATGTTTGGTTGAGGTCTCGAGGGCCTTGGGTGAGTTTCAGTTAATTGGCAAATCATTTTTGGACTTAGCATGTTGGGTGAAGATTGCTGGTGTTGCTATTCTGGTTTCCTCTTATGCGATCGCGTGGGAAGGTCCGTGATTGCCCAGGCTAGCTGGGCAGTAAAGAATTTTGTTCTACGCATTTTCGAGCAGGGGGATGCGAACACGTAGTATTGGAATGTTGTGGTTCACGAACGTGTGGCTGAGGCCACGTTCGGGTAGAGTATTGGAGACAAGAGCTGAGGCCAGGCATTTGTTCTATGCGGTCGCATGGAGAAGGACGCGATCGCGTAGCTATGGGGATTCAGTTGTACGTGATGGTAGTTGGTGTTATGCGTTCGCGTAGAGTTTATTTGTGGGGCAGCGTAATTGTGCTTCGCGATCACGAGGATTGTTCCGCGATCGCGATGAAGACTTATCTAGGTAGAATATAAGTTTCAAAAAACGAGGATTTTGAATTCATAACACAAAAATTAATTTGGAAGCTCGGTAGAAGACAATTTTTGGAGGGATTTTCATGTGGGTGTTTGGGGTAAGTGACTCTTATCTAGTTTTAGTTAATTTTCATAATTGTGCCTTTGGTTCTACCGTTAAACTTGTGATTTTGGGGTAGAAAATTGGGAAAAATAAAGAAGAGTTCTTAGGCTAGATTTTTGAGGTTTTGAATGAGAATTTGATATCGAATTTGAGAAAATTTGGTATGGTTAGACTCGTGGTTGAATGGACTTTCAGATTTTGTGGCTTTTGCCGGATTTCGAGACTTGGGCCCGAGGCCGGCTTTGACCCGATTCGGATTTTGAGTTATAACTTCGTAATTTTTTGTGGAATTTATTCATTTAGCTCGTATTGATTGTATTGTACTGCTTCATGGCTAGATTCGAAACATTTGGAGATCTGTTTGCCAGGCAACGTCGTATTGGAGTAGAGTTTTCCTCGGATTATGGTAAGTAACATTTTTAAACTTGGCTTTCAGGGTTCAAAACCCCGAATTATGTGTTATGTGATTGGTGTTGAGGTAATGCACATGCCAAGTGATGGGCGTGCAGGAGTGCACTGTGATAATTGTGACTTGGTCGATTCCATGGCACTGTATAGTAGATCTATCTTGTTGATATCCATGTTTTCATCATGTGATAAAGTAATTGAGCTGCCAATCATGCTAGAGATCATGTTTAGGCTATATACTGGGACTGTTGGGACCCATAGTGATCGTTTCTTATTGTTGACTTATTAATTTCATTGATATTTCGTACTCAATCTCTATTGTCATTTATTGATACATTATATCATCATGTTCGGGATAGTTTCATGATATTGTGAGCCTGTGAGAGAGACTAGAGAGATTGATGACTGAGTGAGGCCGGGGGCCTGATTATGAGTGACATTTATGGGATCAGGCTGCACACCGCAACAGTTTTACTAATTTTGATAGCGCTTGGGGCTGAAGGAGCCCCTCCGGAGTTTTCATACACCCCCAATGAACGTGGTTGATAGTATTAAGGGATAGATCTTGTCCAAAACATTTATATACCTGGGGATGGATCTTCCCCACGGGCTGGATTAACCTTACTTGGTACTGAGTGACTGATTGTCAGTTGATGTATATATTCCGGGATGGATCTTCCCTAGGCCGGATTGGCCATATACAATACCGTGTGATTGAATATTTGATATTGTGAGCACATGAGGCTATCCGCATGGTGCATCACATACAACATGTGCATTGTCATGTAGAAGTAGAGGAGTCATATTCTTCATATCATTCATATTTGATCTATCTTAATGTATTGAGTTTAACTATTGAATTTGAAAGCATGCCTATGTTTCTGCACTGTTATTTCTATATTGAACTGTGCCGGTTGAGTTCATTACTACTTTTAGTCCAAAGTTTGGATTCGTTCATTATTGAGTTGGTTGTACTCACGCTACACCCTGCACCTCGTGTGCAGATCCAGGTACTTCTGATCACGTTGATTGCCGAGTTGTGGAGTCGAGATCTTTGGAGACTATCGAGGTACGAAAGATGAATTGAAACCCAAAGCATGGCATACTCGCCGAGAATAAGAAAAATAGAGCAAACGGACTTTGGTATTTACCGCTACTCGAGGCGACAGTTTCGACCTTCGAGCACCCTTTTCTTGATGATCGATGATGGTTTGGCCATCCTTGAAACCAAAGCCTTGAAACCATCATCGTATCACAAAGAAAAGAACGCTTAAGAGTTGCGGAGGAAAGCTGGAGGAAGGTGTAGTAGTTCGGTGGTAGACGACAGCTTCACCAAAAAATGGTTGTCGTATTTTCGGCTTAAGACAAACATTAAACAATAGTCGTCGTCAAGCTTTGTCGATGTATATAGGTGTTGGGCAAAAAATATGGCTCAAATCTCACGAATTTAAGAAGAGAAAAAAGTGACGGGTAGGGCTTCTTAGATCTACTATTCATGGATTGGAGATTTTTCGTATGATGACCCGATAGGTAATTTAGAGTTTTAAACCATAATTCTGCGTTTGAAGCTTCTAATAGCTTCATTAAACCTTCCTCGATTTGCATGCACAATCCGTATTTTTTTTCCGGAAGGCTTTTATGTGAAAAAATTGATAAAATGTGAATTTGCGTCTTAAAAGTCTATTTGAGTTGACTTTGGTCAACATTTTGAGAAAATGGACCCCAATCCATATTTTGATGATTCTGGTGGTTCCGTATCATGATTTGGGACCTGTGCGTAGGGGTGGATATCGGTCGGTTCGGTCGGTTCGGTCGGTTATTATAAAAATACGGTTCAGTTTATCGGTTTTCGATTTTGTAATATTAATAACCGAAAAACCCAAAGTATTTACGGTTTGGTGTGGTTTTTTAAAAGTTTGGTTCGGTTATTTTCGATTTATATTTTCGGTTTCAAACGGTTGTAGACTTGTATTTATTGGTAGGGAATCCAAAAATAATTCCAAAGGATGAAACGAAACAGTAAGTCAGTAACTATCACTCACACGGTTTCAAAGTTCAAACGGTAGAATCATTCTAAGCTCTATAGTCTATTCGGTAAAATTGCTGCTGCTTTTTGTCAGTTTAGTTTGTACAAAACTACAAATCCTTTTGGCTAACAAAATATTTGGTAGGAGTATTTAGATATTCCAACCACACATCAAAGCACTCAACATAAAGCCAACCGTCTAAAAGCTTCTTGACTTTGAGACTTATGGTTTTCAAATGCTCCTCTAACAGGCACAATCTAACCAATTGAATTAACCCCTCCAGATATCCAAGGGCAACTTCCTTTGCAAGCTAGAGTAAATAATTACACAATCCTAGTCAACTCAGTTTTTTCTTTCTGAGATCATAAATCAATTGTCATCGGAAGCCATCCATGATCCAACTACTGTGATAAACAAAGTAACAAAAGTTCGATTTTTTGGTTTAACCGAAAACCAAAACACAAAAATCATAAACCGCACCGAAAAATCGAAAATTAATAATTTTAAAACCGTGAACCGACCAAAAAATTGATTAAACCGAAACCGAAAAACCGAAATTCATGGTTCGGCCGGTTTTTTCGGTTCGGTTGGTATTATGCCCGTCAGTACCTGGGCGTATGCCCGGAATCGAATTTGGAGGTCCCTAGCTCGAGTTATCGCATTTTATCAAAAATTTGAAATTTAAAAGTTTAAAGAGTTTAAAGAATTGAACAAAGTTTGACTTTATTACTATCGGGTCCGTATTTTGGTTCCGGAACTTGGTATAGGTTCTGATGTTCTAAACGTCAATACTACACAAGTGGGGGGAGGGGGGATGATTTGTGTGGTACCTAGTTTTCACACTAGAAGAACCTTGGTGTACCTACTACTAATGATTGCGAAATTAAGAGTGCATAAAATGAAGAACACAGAGATTTTTACGTGGAAAACACCTGGCTCAAAAGGTGAAAAAACCACGACCTACTGCTCAATAGGATTTTCCCAAACTCTTACTAAAATCACTAAGCCAAAACAGCATTTACAAAACTCTTGTAAACCTAAGGATTAAACTCTAATCCCAGTATGACACATAGCCTCAACTATTGCGACACTTTCAAGTTAGCCTATAACTTGAATACTCAAAGTACCTATTATAATTGCTTCTACAAAAGCTGGAAAGGTACAACTTTAAAATACCTACTACAATTGAACTAGAATAAGAATAAACACAATGGAATTGGTTTTTCTATCTTGTCCAAGTAGCTTTAAGAATGCACACTTGAATCTCATATAAATTTCTTGCAAAATTGCCTTACTCTTTTGCTCTCAATTTAGTTTAACTTCTGGGTTTGTGCAATGCATGTAAAAGAGAACAAACACTGTTATTTAATGAGTTAGTAATCAGAGTTTGATTGAGACTCAATAGCTGATCTTCCATCAAAGTTGAGTCCTTGAACAATACGAACTCCAACCCTATCCTTTATCCGGATTGTGTCCTCTTTCCATAAGGATACTTTCTTTCCTCATCCAATATGCAACCTTTTCGATTAGTTCAGGAGATATTGCTACTTTATCCTTGAGACTTATCTCATTCACGTGCATCTCATATGTATAGGTTGGTAAACACCGTGTCTAACATGATGGACCTGTTCCATGATATAGTGCATTTGTCATTCTTCAAAACTTCTCCTGAACTTGGGCCAACCAATTCCCCCTTTTTGATGATGCCAAACTCTGTGCTTTTACTGAGTAAAAAACCTGTGAAAGTCAGCTTAATCATCAATACTTTAACTCAAAAATTTTAACTTATCATCAAGGACCAGGTTTAATCAGGTTATAAATATCACATTATTCAGAATAATAAGTAAAACACAATATCTTTCCCCTTTTGGCATCATCGAAAAGTTGCATATATTGTGAGTCCCAGATTTTAATAATTACTCATAGCTACTGGGGTAACTGCAAGTGAAAACATGGTTCAATTAATCAACAACCAACAAACAAAATTAACTATTAAGATCAGAATCCTCATAGAACAAGAGAAAAAGAAAATTATCATTGATTAGGATATCTTTCCACAAACAAACCACAAAAAGAAAGAAAAACTTCCAAACATGAGCAACAAAAACATCAAAAGTCCCGAATCTGGATCATTGAGGGTTCTAGATAGGTTTAGAAATAAGAACTGGAAGGCCTAAGGCGTGGAAGAACTAGAGGGTTGGGATTGAAGAAGATTGAGCATATTCTGAAGCATTCCTTCACTTTTCTCCTTTTCTTTTGCTAGCTCAGCTCGAAGCCCATCTCTTTCACCTTCCAAATCAGCAACACGATCCTGAAGCCTTGCAATTTCAGCATCCTTAGTTCCACATTCTTGAACTAAAGCCCTAACCTTACTATTCACCGGAGTCTTCAAAAGATGAACCAGGTTCAACTGGGGTGGCATTGACAGGATAGTCACAAGCCAATAAGTTCCTGACATCAAAATGCTCTTTGCTTGATGCCATCTCCCATTTCTTCAAAGGCACCCTTAGCCTGTCCAGCACAGTTGTGAGTATGAATCCATATGGAGTTGCATGTGCCTTGGATCCATTAATGACCCTGTCTAGTAATTTGACAGTAAAGGCAGGCCAATTTATCTGCTTTCCACTCTCAAGGCATTCCATAAGCACCAGGTCTATATAGTTGGCAGTATGCCTTCTCTCCTGTCTGGGCAGAAAAGCACTTGTTCAATAATTCAAATAAAACCTTGTGCATTGGTCTCATCTCACTCTTCTGAACAAATCTGGCTTCAGGTATATCTTCAGCACTTATAGCATCACAAAAATTTCTGGTGATTTGGAGAGCAGTAGGGAGAGAATCTAGACAAGGCCACCTCTACCTAGTATAATCATCATACCCTTCACTTGGTATGTCCAGAATTTCTCCCAATTTGGTTGAATCGAACTCTACTTTCACTCCTTTCACCAGGCTGGTGACTACCCCATTTTTCATTTTGGCATTGGCCATGAACTCAATCAGCTCATTCCTTGCCAGTCTGCCATCCATTTCAAGGACCATGTCCTTCCACCCTTGTGCAGCTAGGGTATCCACCAATCTTCTCATTCCTGGCTCATCCAGGTCTTTCAACAATGTGCCTTTCAAAAATTTTCTCCTACCAAAACTAACAAATCTATCATGTTCTTTCTCAGACTCCTCCTCCTTTTCTTATCCACTTCATTCTTCTTCTTCTTTTTTAGTAATGTTTATCTGTTCCCCTTTCACTGCAGATCTGGTTCTTTTGGCTAAAGAGGGTTCAGCCGATACAGGTTCTGAGGAAGACTTCTTGGCTCTTTTTGGTTTGGGAGTAGGAACCTTTTTAGTTGTTCCCTTTCTTGATGGACCATGTCCATCTCCTCTTCTTCTTCTTCTTCTTCTTCTTCTTCTTCTTCTTCTTCTTCTTCTTCTTCTTCTTCTTCTTCTTCTGCTATCTCAACATTCTCCACAACCTTAGCCTTTCCTTTTTCTTTACTTTTCTTCTTGCTCTCTTCCAGAGCTTTCTGCAGTTCTGCTTCACTTTGCTTGACCCTGCTCCTGGTAGCTCTTCACCTTAGGTACTGAAGGTACATTGGATTTTGGGGATGACATTTTACTTTTCTTGGGTGGCTTGGAAGCAGTTGGAGTCTTTTTTAAAGAAGCTTTGCACTTCTTTGGATCATAGCTGGCTCCAACCCTTTTCAGAATGTCAGCAAGGGTCTTCTCAATAGATGAACTTGGTTCATCCTGTTGCTTACTCAGGTGAACAAGACCTTCAGCAGCTTCCCTAGGACTATTTCCCCCTGATTTGTTGCCACTCTCCTCCACACCTCCACAAATAGCAAGAACTTTTCCTTCTTTTTTCCTACCCTTCCTACTTGATTCAGCCCCCTTTATATCTTTCGCAGAACCAACAAAAACAAATCTCTTATCTACCTTTTCAACCACATCAGAAAATACCAAACAAGCATTTACCTCACCAGGGTTTTCTTGATCCTTGTCAGTGTCAGAGGAACCATGTCCTTCACCTTCGTTGGCAGAGATAAAAGCTTCATACTCAGAACTGGAGTCAGAATCTTTAGCAGAGCTTTCCTTCTTCTGGCTAGCCTTCAATTTCTCATTTAGGGCTTTTCTCAAAGGACTAGAAGCTACAGTTTTTCTAGCTAGCATTTTCTGCCTATGAAACCTAGATTTTGGGTTTTCAATAGGAGGAGTAGATGAGGATGCGTTCGAAGGAGATACAGGTGGGGGAGTGCTAGGATTATCTTGGGGGTTAGACCTGGTGAATTGTTTCTTGAAGAGTTTGGCAATTTTGGAATTTTGGAGAGAAGAGAGATGATCAGAGTTGGAGAGGGATTCTTGACAATTATGAAATAATGAGGAAGGGTGTGGTGAGTATTTAAAGAGGATTTGCAGTAACGACAGCTTTTTGCAGGAGTCAATTAAAAGTCTAATCACTTTAAAGTTCCGGTCTCTTAGTGATTAATAAGCCACACTAGTTTTTAGGAAAACGTCCCGTTTTATTTAGAGTTCTAGGAGAACGAAACTGGCTCAATGCTCAACAAATAGAATTTTTGGGAATTTGATGAGTATAGGACTTCTGCTCATGATTGAAAAATTAATCTTTCTAATTGTGCAAAGTATAGAAAACATACCTGAACTTTCTCATAAGCATATACTGATGAACCAGGTTCTTCAAGTAGAACTCTCTTGACCATGCCTCAAATGTCATAATAGAAAAAACTTTGTAAGAGATCAGTGAGTCATATATATACATGTCACAGGAGTATACTGATTAAAGTATGATACTGAGTAAGAATTAATCTAGATATTTATATAATAGTCAGAACTCCTAACGAAATAATAAACCTCCTTTTTTTCTTTTTCTTTTTTATTTTTTTTCATTGCATTCTGAACTGGACCTTTTAGGTGATCTTAATCATCCCTAATTCCAACATGTTCCTCTCAAAGTTTTCTCTACTCAGTGCTTTAGTGAAGATGTCAGCTATTTGTTTATCAGTAGCACAAAATTCTATTGAAATTAATCATTTCTCGTAGTTATCTCTTAAGAAGTGGTGTCTAACATTTATGTGCTTAGTCCTCTTATGGTGAACATGGTTCTTTGTCATACTTATATCACTAGTGTTATCACAGAATATTGGAATACATCCCACTTCTATTCCAAAGTCTACCAACTGTTGTTTGATCCATAATAGTTGAGCACAACAAGAAGCAGTAGCAACATACTCAACTTCAGCAGTAGATAAGGCCATAGAATTTTGCTTTTTGTTAGCCCATGACACAAGACATGAACTAAGGAAGTATGCCATACCTGGGATGCTCTTCCTATCCACTAGAAAACCTGCATAATCAGCATCAACATATCCTACTAATTCAAAATTACTACCTTTAGGGTACCAAAGACATAGTTCAGTGGTTCCTTTCAGATATCTAAGTATCCTCTTGACAGTAGTCAAGTGAGACTCCTTTGGATTAGCCTGAAAACGAGCACAAAGTCCTACACTGAAAACAATGTCAGGTCTACTAGCAGTGAGATACAAGAGTGAGCCAATCAACCCCTATACAACTTTTGATCAACTGATGAACCAGGTTCATCAACATCTAATTTAGTGGCAGTTGCAATGGGTGTGTCTATTTCTTTAGATTCCTCCATTTAAAACTTTTTGATTAGCTCTTTTGTATACTTCTGCTGATGGATCATGGTTCCATTTGGACTTTGTTTAATCTATAAGCCTAAGAAGAAATTAAGCTCATCCATTATGCTCATTTCAAACTCACTCTCCATTAATTTTGCAAAGTCCTTGCTTAGCTTGTCAATGGTGCCCCCAAAGATTATGTCATCAACATAAATTTGCACAACAAGGAGATCCTTACCTTTTTCCCTTAATACTAAGGTACTATCTATTTTACCTCTCTTGTAACCATGCTCCAGCAGGAATTTTGACAGTCGTTCATACCACGCTCTTGGGGCCTGCTTGAGTCCATAGGGAGCCTTGTCCAGCTTGTACACATGCCCAGGACATTCTTTACTCTCAAACCTTGGAGGTTGTTTCACAAATACTTCTTCTTTTAGGTAGCCATTTAGGAAGGCACTTTTGACATCCATCTGATGAAGAGTAAATTTCATATATGGTGCAAAGGCTATGAGAAGTCTGATTGCCTCTAGTCTTGCAACTGGAGCAAAAGTCTCATCATAGTCTATTCCCTCCTCTTGGCTGTAACCTTGGACCACCAATCTTGCCTTGTTCCTTGTAACAGTTCCATCTTCACCAAGTTTGTTCCTGAAGACCCATTTTGTACCAATGAATGATCCGTCCTTGGGTCTTGGTACTAGGTGCCAAACTTGAATTCTTTCAAACTGGTTTAGCTTATCCTACATTGCATTCACCTAATCTGCATCCTGCAAAGACTCAACAATATTTTAGGTTCAATGATAGATAGAAAAGCATCAAAATCACACAAATTCTTTAATTGTGGTCTGGTTTTAACTCTAGATGTTGGATCACTGGGAATATTCTCAATGGGATGAGAAGTTTGATACTTGTGAGGCTTCACAACCAACTTGCTTCTGCTTGATGTTTCTGCCATTTGCTGAGGAACAGGATTATGAACAGGTTCCTTCGAGGAGTTTATTTCAATCCCTCTTTGATTTCTTCCCCCTGTCAGGTTGCCTTGAATGGAAGAACCTGTTCTTTCAGTTGGTGCCACTTTGACCTGAGCTGATGCTTCTGTCAAGTCTTTTACCAATCGAATGGCTTCATCTTCATGTTCTGTTCTCTCAGAAAAAATGTTAGTTTCATCAAATACTACATGCACACTTTCTTCTACACACAAAGTTCTTTTATTAAACACTTTATATGCTTTGCTATGTGAAGAATATCCCAAGAATACTCCCTCATCGCTTCTGGGATCAAACTTTCCTAGGGAGTCTTTTCCATTATTGTGCACATAGCACTTGCAACCAAATGCCCTAAGATGGGATATGTTTGGTTTTCTCCCTTTAAGTAACTCATAGGGAGTCTTCTCTACCAGAGGTCTGGTCATGCATCTGTTTATGATGTAACATGCAGTGTTTACAGCCTCTGCCTAGAAGCTGTAAGGCAATTTGCTAGAAAGTAGCATGGTTCTAGCCATATCCTCAAGAGTTCTATTTTTTCTTTCAACTACTCCATTTTGTTGAGGAGTCCTAGGGGCAAAGAAGTTATGATCTATGCCATTTTCATCACAGAACTTAGCAAACTTAGAATTTTCAAATTCAGTTCCATGATCAGACCTAATGGAGGCAAGTTGATTTCCTAATTCTTTATGAGTTTTTCTAACAAATGCAGAAAACATGTCAAATGCTTCATCTTTGGAGGTTAGAAATAAAACCCAGGTAAATCTAGAATAATCATCAACTAGCACCATTACATATTTCTTTCCACCTCTACTCATGGTTCTCATTAGACCACATAGATCCATATAGACCAGTTCCAACGACTTGGTTGTACTTACCATTTTCTTTCGTTTGAAGGATGACCTTACCTACTTTCCTCTTGCACATGCCTCACAAACTTTTTCTTCCTTGAACGTGATATTTGGTAGCCCTATTACCAAGTCTTTAGAGACTAATTTGTTAAGCTGATTTAGACTTGCATGGCCAAGTCTTTTGTGCCACAGGAGGGGATCATTAACCAACACACTTAAATAAGTGAGTTAATTTTCTGAAAGAGTGGACAAATCTTCAATGTAAATATTGTTAACTCTTTTTCCCTGCAAAACAATCTTGTCAGTGATCAGGTTAATCACAAAGCATTTGGTGGAGGTAAAAGCCACAAGGTTATCTCTGTCACACAATTGTGACACACTTATTAGGCTATATTTCAAACCATCTATCAGGTAGACATTCTCTATGGAATGAGAATCTATTTTTCCTACCTTTCCAACCCCAATAATCTCACCTTTTTTTCCATTACCAAAGGAGACATTACCTCATTTTAAGTCCTCAAGTGAAAGGAACTGGTCCTTGTCCCCAATCATATGTTTTGAGCAGCCACTATCCATATACCATATTTGGCTCCTCCCTTTCACTTGGACCTACAAAAGGAAATCAGGGGTTAGTCTTAGGAACCCAAACTAGTTTGGGTCCCTTTCTATTAGTAAAAGGGTGAATCAAATTCCTTCTTACCCATCCAGGCAGCTTAATTTTTTCTTGAACAAAAGCTTTATTCTTTTGACTGCCTTTTCTTTTGCATTACATTCATATTTATAATGGCCAGTCTTACCACATTGTGTGCAGATTTTATTTTCAGGAAGAGTGAGGTACTTGCTTTTAGGATCCCATTTTGGAGCTTGAGTCCCATAGCCAAGTCCTCTTTTGTTGCTATTGTGATGCTCTTGCAGCCAGGAAAGTGCATCAGAAGCCTTGTTCCATTTGCAAGTTCTGTCTAGTTCATGTTTCACCTTTCCTAGATCTTCCTTTAAGACTTTGATGAATTCATATTTCTTATACAATTCATCTTTCATTTTTCCCTAATCTTCTTTTAGAGTGAGGTATGTGTGATCAGCTTTCTTCTTTCCTGTTCCTAATTTTAGTTTTAAGTTTTCAGACCTAAGTTCTAGGACATTGTTGTCAAGTTCAAGAACCTGGTTCTTCAACTAAGCATTTTTGTTATCACTCTCATTTGCCCTAGACTCTAGACTTTATATTTTGCTTTTAGGATCACACATTCCCTAGACAAAACTTCATTCTCATTATTAATTATCTCAGACTCATCAATGAAGTCTAGTAATAGCTCAGCCAACCTTTCTTTAGACAATAATTTAATCTTGTCTTTGAGATGAAGAATACTTACCCCTGTTCATCGTTTGATTCTCCGATGGCCATCAGTGCTTGCTCTTCTTCAGCTTCACCTTCTGAGTCTTCATCTGAGGTTTCTCCCCAAGCAGTAACCATAGCCTTGGTTGAACCTTTATTTCTTTTAGGTTGAACATGTTCCTTCTTCCTGTTCCTTCGTTCAGCTCTATCTTTCTTCCACTCAATTTCCCATTGAGGGCAGTTCTTGATCATGTGATCAGTCTTATCACACTTGTAGCATCCCTCATTGGTTTGTTTCTCAGGAGCTCTTGTTTTGTTGAAGGTTGTACCTCTTGAAGAACCCTTTCCTCTCATCAGCTACTTTTTGAAATCCCTAGTGATCATAGCTACCTCATCATCTTCCAGATCTGAACCTTCAGCAATTCTGAGAGCTAAGCTTCTCTCCTTCTTGGGGGTATCCATCTTCATGGTTTGTCTTCTCATTTCATAAGTATTCAAATGTCCAATCAGTTCATCCAGTCTGAGAGTAGCAATATTCTTAGATTCTTGAATAGCAGTGATTTTGCTTTCCCATGTGACTGGCAGAACCCTTGTCAGAATTTTCTCAACCTTGTCTTCTTCAAGAATAACCCTTCCAAGAGACTCAAGTTAATTTGTCAGTGCAGTGAATCTAGTATACATCTCCTGGATAGTTTCTCCTTCCTTCATAGTAGAATTTTCATATTGAGAATGAAGAAGTGTTCCTCTTGATCTTTTCATTTGAGGTGTTCCTTCATGGGTCACTTGCAGAGTATCCCATATCTCCTTAGTAGTTGTATAGGTTTGGATCCTACTGTACTCATCTGGTCCTAGTCCACACACAAGCCATTGCTTGGCCTTAACATTTTTCTCCCACTTCCTCAGGTCTTCAGCAGTACAGTCAGCCCTTGTCTTTGGCACATTAGCTCCTTCAGCATTCTTCTTTATGGTTGCTAGGGATCCATGAGTGACTATGTCCCAGAGTTCATAATCTTCCCCTATGATGTGATCTCTCATCCTGTTATTCCAATAAGAATAGTACTGGCCATTAAAAAGTGGAGGCCTGTCAGTGGATTGCCCTTCCCAGTTTTCAGGTGGTGCACTCATTGTTGATCTTCTCCTAAGGTGTTAGCCTCTTCAAGGATAACCTGCTTTGATACCAATTGATGTTCTAAACACCAATACCACACAAGAGGGGGGGGGGGGTGATTTGTGTGGTACCTAATTTTCGCACTAGAAGAATGTGGTTCTTCTAGGTACTTACTACTACTGTTTGCAAAATTAAGAGTGCATAAAATAAAGAACACATAGATTTTTACTTGGACAAAAGGTGAAAAAACCACGACCTACTACTTAGTAGGATTTTCCAAAACTTCCAATAAAATCACTGAACCAAAATAGCATTTACAAAACTCTTGTAAACCTAAGGATTAAACTCTAATCCCAGTGTGGCACACAACCTCAACTTTTGCGACACTTTCAAGTTAGCCTATAACTTGAATACTCAAAATACCTATTATAATTGCTTCTAAAAAAGATGGAAAGGTACAACTTTAAAATACCTACTACAATTAAACTAGAATAAGAATAAACATAATGGAATTGGTTCTTCTATCTTGTCCAAGTAGCTTCAAGAATGTACACTTGAATCTCACATAAATTGCTTGAAAAATTGCCTCGCTCTTTTGCTCTCAATTTAGTTTAACTTCAGCATTTGTGCAATGCCTGTAAAAGAGAACAAACACTGTTATTTAATGAGTTAGTAATCAGAGTTTGATTGAGACTCAATAGCTGATCTTCATCGAAGTTGATTACTTGTACAATACAAACTCCAACCCTATCCTTTATCCGGATTGTATCCTCTTTCCATGATGATACTTTCTTTCCTCATCCAATATGCAACCTTTTTGATTAGTTCAGGAGATATTGATACTTTATCCTTGAGACTTATCTCCTTTACGTGCATTTCATATGTATAGGTTGGTAAATACTATGTCTAATATGATGGACCTATTCCATGATATTGTGCATTTTTCATTCTTCAAAACTTCACCTGAACTTGGGCCAACAAGTTCATTACTATATTTATGACTTGTCTACAAAATTTGGTGCTAAACAGAGTTGGTTTAATGTGATTCGGATGTCCGGTTGTTAAAATAGAAATTCTTAAGTTTTATTTGATTTGGTGTCCGATTTGTAGTTCTAGGTGTTATTTTGGTGTTTTGATCACGTGAGCGAGTTTGTATGCGATTTTTAAGCTTGTATGCATATTTGGTTTGGAGCCTTGAGGGATCGAGTGAGTTTCGGATAGGCTACAAAATGATTTTGGACTTAGGATCATAACTGATGTTTTGTTGTTTCTAGTGCAGGCCTCAGACCTCACAATATCAAGGGATGGTTTCACATTTGTGATATGGCATTCTTCTTGTCAGGTTCGCATTTGTGAGCTATTTTCTCGTATTTTTGAAAAATAGCTAGGCACCAATGGTTCGCAATTGCGAACAATTTCTTCGTAATTGCAAAGTGAGGTTGGGGAGAAGTATTCGCATTTGCGATCAAAATGATCACAATTGCGAGGAGTTCAAGTTCACAAATACAAACAAACCATTGCAATTGAGATGACAATAGAAGTGTGAGACCTTCGCATTTACGAAGGGTTTATTCGCATTTGCGGGGTTCGAAATTGCGACATCTACGCCTGGACTTAAGCTGAGTTAGACAGGATTTTTCTTATTCTTTCATATTTTCAACCCTAAAAACCTTAGAGGCGATTTTTCCAAGAGCTCTTCTTCCCTAATTAATTGGCAAGTGATTCTAACCTACTTTCTTTCAATTACCCATTACATTTCATAAGATTTCAACAAAAAATTTAGGATTTTCATGGTAGAAATTGGGGATTTGGAAAGAATTAGGAATTTTTGTAAAATTTGAATTTAGACCTCAAATTTAGGTCGAATTTCGGAACAAAGTATATAATCGGGCTCGGGGTGAATGGGTAATCGGGTTTTGGTCCGAATTTCGGGTTTGTTCCAAGTAGACCTGGAAGTTGACTTTTGTGGACTTTTTCAATAATGACCTAAATTGAACCTCTTTCATTCGTGGGTAGTTCTTAAGTCTTATTTTGAATTGTTTGGTTAATAATTTGCTAGATTTGGTTGGTTTGGAGTCTTGTTTGAAAGGCAAACCCATGGTTAGGCTTTGAGTCAATTTTTGGAGCGAGGTAGTATCTTGGTTAACCTTAACTTGAGGGATTAGGACTTGTTTGCCTACTTGCTACATGTTAAAATGTTGGGTGCAACGTATATGTGAGGTGACGAGTACTTATACGTTGTTGTTGGGTTAAAACATGCGGGTGTGACTTGTTTCTTGTAATTTATTTCCTTCCTTGATTATGATGTTCATGCTTAGACTAGTTTATAACTTAATTGATCAATCTTTCCGCATTTATGGACTATTTGTGATAATTGAGTGTTTTTGGAAGTTGAGGTTTTGTATTGTGGAGCCGTTTTTGACGTAAGGTTTATTCCTTCTTGTTCTATCTCTCAATTGTTATATATTTATTGCTATATGGTAAGGAATATTGTAAAAGCACGAAGGGTGCTACCGTGCTGCATTTACCGATTCATGATGAAGTTGATAGTAAAAGCACGAAGGGTGATGTCATGTCGTATTTATAATTTTATGGAGATATTGAGATTACAAGCACAAAGGGTGATTCTGTGCCATTATTTTTATTGTTTCATGGTGAGGTTGAGATTAAAAGTACGATATGTGATATCGTGTAGTCTTTGTTCATTATGTTTACCTATTTTTATTAGTTGGCGATTTATTTACTATTTCATGTTGTCATTTCCTGTTGTAGTTACCATAGCTTGTATCCCTTTTCGCATGTCCCCTCCCACCAAACGTGTTTAATCTTTATTTGCTGTTATATTGCATATATATATATATATATATATATATATATATATATTCTTATTTGTTCAGGTTTTATTATGTGGGTGTCTGTCATAGCCTCGTCACTACCTCGTCAAGGTTAGACTCGACACTTACGGAGTACATTGGGTCGGTTGTACTCATACAACACTCTGCACTTCTTGTGCAGATTTTGGTACTGGTCCCAGCTGTCTGTGAGGTGCATCAGCTTGGATTAGCTTATTTGGAGACTCGAGGTAGATCTGTTGGCATCCCCAGACCTTGAAGTCCCCTTCCTATTTCCTTATTTACTTTTGATTTCATTCGAGACAGTTGTATTTATTTCAGACTCTATTTGTAAATTCTCTAGAAGTTCGTGCACTTGTGACTCCAGATTCGAGTTGTATTAGATATTAGGTTATTATGCTATTTTGTACTTTATTTTGGTTTCATTTTTTTAATTGACTAAATTGTTTGAATTGTTTAAAATTGTTAAAGAATTACTCTAACGTGGGCTTGCCTTGCAAGTGAAATGCTAGGCGCCATCACGGTCTCGAAGGTGGGAGTCCCGGATTGTGACAAGTTGGTATTAGAGCTCTAGATTACTTAGGCCTTACGAGTCACGAGCAAGCTTAGTAGAGTCTAGAAGATCGGTACAAAGACGTGTGCACTTATCTTCTAGAGGCTATGAAGTTTAGGAATAATTTTACTTCTATCCTTCTTTGTCATGATTTTATTCTATCATTGAAGATTGAACTCTTCTATTTTTTTTCTCTCATAGATGGAGATAACACGTAATACATCCTCAGCTGGACAGCAGCCGGATCCCCCAACGGCAGCTCCTATGAGGGGCATAGGTCAAGGTATGTGATGACCCGACCCGTCGTCTCATGAGTTACTACCCTGTTCTTCCCATTTTCTGCTTTCTTATGTTTCATTATCGGTATTGGGTGCGTTATAATTTATTTGGAATGATTTTGATAAGAAATGAGACACTTAGTCTCTTTTAAGAAGGCTTAAGTTGGAAAAGTCAACCGGATGTTGACTTATAAGTTAGAAGGCTCGAAATTGAATTCCGATAATTCAGTTAGCTCCGGGTGATGATTTAAGGCTTAGGAGCGCAATCGGAAGTAATTTTGGAAGTCTGGTGAAGAAGTTAGCCTATTTTGGCGAAGTTAGTATTTTGGCGATTTCCGGTTGATAGGTGAGATTTTGATCTGAGGGTCGGAATGGAATATTGAGAGTTGTTGTAGCTTCTTTAGGTGAATTGAGATATGTGTGCAAACTTTCAGGTTATTCGGAGGTGATTTTTGGATTTTTGATCAAATGCGTGTTTCGGAAGTTTTAGAAGAACTTAGGCTTGAATCCGATGTAAATTTGGTATTTTGATAGTGAAACTAAGTTTGCATGATCATATGTGACATGTTAATATGTTCGTATGAGGTCCCGAGGAGCTCGGGTGAGTTTCAGATAGGTTTGGGTTGCTTTGTGCTCGCTTTTCTTATGCTTTGACATCGTTTCTTCAAGCATAAACGATATCATATTGAACAATGAGCTCCGATTAATGTTTTGAATGAAGCATTAGATCCGTATCGTAATTACGGACCCGTAGCAAAAAAAATTATCGAATTTGGACATCGTATGAGGATTTTATGGCCATTTTACTAAGGTTGCCTAGATTTTCAGGTTAATGAGGAAATTGCCCCTGACGGCGTATTAAAAACCTGCACTATTTGTAAATCTTAAAACCTACATATCTCCTTCATTATAAGGTCAAATTGAGTGATTCAAAAGCCTAAATTCATTAGAATTTTACAAGGAATCCATTGGGAGCAGTAAAACGCGTGAACAGTATTCCTATAATGAGCAGGTTGAGTTTTCTTCCAATTTTGGAACGGGAAGAAGCTTCTGATGCAATTTTTAAGAGAGAAAATCAGTGGGTGTCACAGAGGTAAGTGATTTAATTATTAAAACTCATTTATGGGTGGTTATATACCATAATCCCATTCTTTAATTCATAAAAAACAGTAGAAAAATAGGATTTTTGGGGCCTGAAATTATGAGACCTTTAGGGGTCGATTTGAGGGGTCAAGCGGACTTTGATTTTGGTGTTCTTTATATGTACGGAATCGGGAGAAGATGAAGAACACTTTTCTGTAAAAATTTATGAGTTTCAAGAAGTGGGCCCGGGGCTCGGGTTTTATCAATTTCGGGATTATTGACGTCTTTCGATTATTTTCGATTGGGTTTTGATCCTATAGCATAATGTGACGTATTCGTTGTGGTTTTGGTCAGATTCGACACGTGAGGAGGTCGATTTGAGAGGCAAGGGCATAGCGAGCTAGGATTTTAGTCGGCTTGAGGTGAGTAATAGATGTGGATGATGACCTGAGAGTTTGAAACCCTGGTATATCACACTGTGACGCTATATTGAGGCGAGACACGTACTCTACAGCGAGTGCGGGGTCGTTTGTGATCGGGGACTATGACTTAGTCCGCCCGAGTGATGTTGTACTGTGTTATTGGTTAGAAATTGGTTGATAAACATCCTACTTGGATTGTTATGGTCATATTTGGGCTGAATGCCGATTATTTGGATCCCTTAGGGATTATTATCACTGTTTCCATGATATTAGCATGTTTTCATGATATCAGTCCTGAGATGAACACTGTCTAGTAATGAATAGTAAAAATTCTGAGATTTTAAACACTAAATCTGTAATTCCTAATAATTGGAACTTAAATGATAATTTTGACTGTGCCTGGAGGCTTGCATGCATATATATATATATATATGGACTGACGGTGGATCGGGCTGCACGCCGCAGCAAATGTTATGATTATATTGCGCTTGGGCTGAAGGAGCCCCTCCGGAGTCTGTACACACCCCCAGTGAGCACCGTCGACGTTAAATGGATCGGGCTATGCGCCGTAGCGGTCATGTGCATTGCATTGCATTCATGCATCGTTTTCTATCTGTCCTACCGATCATTACCTGTTGCTGTTTCATTGTTAAATGTATAAACTAATTGGTTATAGCTTTAAATTGTGCTATTTTGGGATTTCTTACTGTCATAGATATTATACATGTCTATTACCGCTGAGTTGGAAGTACTCACTTTACTCCCTGCACCTTGTGTGCAGATTCAGGTACTTCAGGAGCTTAGTTGAGCTAGTTGCTGCTTCCAGAGTTTTCAGGAGTTGTCGAGGTAGTTGTTTGATGTCCGCAGGACCCGAC
>MU689423.1:0-14875 GCA_026770625.1 Nicotiana glauca | reverse complement strand
GGCTCTAGACTCATGACCCCAGGTCTTTGGGAGTTACAGTTTATGTTAGGGTTTCGTGTTGTTTTCATTTGAGTATTTCAGCTATGAGTATTGATATTTGATTTAAGTATTTAATTAATTGTTTTTGAGTTTCATGCTCGGTTGAGAGAGAGTGAATGGTCAGGCTTACCTAGGATTAGTGTTGGGTGCTATCACGACTGGGTTTGGGGTCGTGACAAGGTAATGCCAGATGACGAGGTAAAGGCATAGCTCAGCCTAGAGCTCGAGCAGTAGCACCAACAGTGGAGCCTCAGGTGGATTTTGGTGATAAGGTTCCAGCTCAAACTGTAACTGTTGGACCAGCTCAGGTCCCAGAGGGGTTTATCGCCACCCCAGTGCTTCAGGACGCTCTAGTCTGTTTGGTGGGTCTTATGGAGAGTGTGGCCCAGGCCGGTACATTTCTTGTGGTAGCAACCATCTCTCAAGTTAGGGGAGGAGCATAGAGTCCTGCTACTTACACTCCGAAGCAAATGGCTCCCTAATTTTAAACACCAGTAGCCCCGCCAACTAAGGTAGTTCAGTTGGTTGTTGCGGCACAGGCGGGTGATAGGCCTGCTATGTCTTCTGAGTGTTTATTGAGATTGGACAAGTTTACAAAGCTCTTCCCGGTTCACTTCAGTGGTGCACCTTCTAAGGACCTACATGATTATCTTGACCGCTGCCATGAGATGCTGCGGAACATGGGTATAATTGAGACCAATGGGGTCAATTTTGCTGTGTTTCAATGACGGGTTCTTCCAAAAGGTGGTGGAAGGATTATGTGTCGACTAGACCAGCTGGGTCACCTACTTTTACTTGGGACCAGTTCTCTCAGCTATTCCTAGAGAAGTTCCTCCCTATCGCACTGAGAGAGGATTGACGCAGGCAGTTTGAGCATCTCCAGCAGGGCAGTATGACTGTTACTCAATACGAGACCGATTTTGTGGATCTAGCCCATCATGTTCTTCTTTTTCTTCCTACTGAGAGGGAGAGGGTGGGGAGGTTCATTGATGGACTCATTCCCCATATCAGGCTACAGGTGGACAAGGAGACCAGAGGTGAGAGTTTTTTTTCAGACGGCTGCTAATGTTGCTAGCCGGATCGAGATGGTTCTTGCACAGGAGATAAGGCATGGGTCTGATAAGAGGCCTCTTTAATTAGGTGGGTTCAGTGGTGCATCGTCTGGAGGCCGGGGTACCTTTGGTACAAGCCATACACCCAGGCCGTTTCACTCAGCACTCCAGGTCTCTCACAATGCTTAAGGTGGTCGCCGCCCTCATATGTCTCATCCCGACTAGCTAACCTATAGTGCACCACCAGCTTCTATTAGTGCACCTCCGCTCTAGAGTTTTCAGAGTGGCTACTCAAGTTGACTGGATCAGTTTTTGGGATAGTAATCACAACAGTCGAGGTCCTGTCATACTTGTGGTGATCCAAGGCACATCACAGCTACAGAGTTATCGTGCCGTGGTTCTGGCATTGGTTGCTTCACCGCCCACTCAGCCAGTTGAGGTAGGGGTCAGGCAACCAGAGATGAGGTTCGGCCATTAGAGGCAGAGGTCAGGCCATTAGATGTGGAGGCCAGCCAACTAGGGCCCGTCTTAGAGATGTAGTTCAGAGTGGTGGGGCCTAACCCTGATGTTATGCTTTCCCAGCTAAGCCTGATGCCGAGTCATATGACACAGTTATCACAGGTATTATTCCAGTTTTCCAGAGGGATGCTTCAGTTCTATTTGATCCGTACTCTATTTATTCGTATGTGTCATCCTATTTTGCTTCATATCTGGTTGTGCCTCGTGATTCTTTAAGTTCTCATATATATGTGTCCACACCTGTGGGATATTCTATTATTGTAGATTGTGTCTATCGTTCCTTTGTGATTACGATTGGGAGTCTTGAGACTAGCGTAGATCTTCTACTTTTTGATATGGTAGATTTTGATTTCATTTTAGGTATGGATTGGCTGTCACCTTATCATGCTATATTGGATTGTCATGCCAAGACGGTGACCTTATTCTTTCCAGTTTTTCCTCGATTAAAGTGGAAGGGGACTCCTGGCTATTCTACCAGTATAGTTATCTCTTACGTGAAGGCTCGACGTATGGTCGAGATAGGGTGTCTAGCTTATTTGGCTTATGTCCTCGAGTCTAGTGCAGAGGTTCCTTCCATGGATTCTGTACCAGTTGTTCTTGAGTTTCCAGAGGTATTTCCTACAAATCTACCGGGAATGACACCCGATAGAGATATTGACATCTATATTGATTTGGCTCCGGATACTCAGCCTATTTTTATTCTGCAATACCGTATGGCCCCACCAGAGTTGAAAGAATTGAAAAAAATTGAAGGTGGAATTGCAAGATTTACTTGATAAATCATTAGACCTAGTGTCTCTCCCAGGGGTGCGCTTATATTATTCGTGAAGAAGAAAGATGGATCGATGAAGATGTTCATAGACTGTCGGCAGTTGAACAAAGTCACCATCAAGAACAAGTATCCATTGCGGAGGATTGATGACTTATTTGATCAGTTTCAGGGTGCCAAGGTATTTTCGAAGATTGATTTGAGGTCTGGATACCATCAGTTGAAGATTAGGGCATCTGATGTCCCTAAAACAACTTTTCAAACTCGGTACGGGCATTATGAGTTTTTGATGATGTCATTTGGGTTGACAAATGCACAAGCAGCATTCATGGATTTGATAAATTGAGTGTTAAAGCCTTACTTGGATTCCTTCCTGATTGTATTTATTGATGATATCTTGATCTACCCCCGCAGTCGATAGGAGCACGAGCAACATCTTCGGATTGTATTTTAGATTCTGAGAGACAACCAGTTATATGCAAAGTTTTCAAAGTGCGAGTTTTGGTTAGACTTTGTCGCTTTCTTGGGGCACATCATATTGGCAGAGGGCATACAAGTGGATCCTGTCACGACCCATAATCAACCTTCGTGATGGCGTCTATCGTGAAACTTGACAAGCCACTAATCAACCATCTCAACATATTAAAAGCTTTAAACCTATTTATGGAAGCAATTAAAATTTACGAAAACACTTTTTGAAACAGAAATAAATCCACAACACAATACAATCTATCCCAAAACCGAGGTGTCACCGACACTACTAAAAAGTAGCTGATTTACGACTGAAAATTTTCGATCAGAAAACTTAGTCAAAAATTTCTGACTGGTTCTGTTAGAATTTTCAAAAATAATATTTTATAATATTATTTTTTAATTTTTTGGACTATTTTTCTGACAACATTGATAGCAATGTTTGGCACAAAAATCCGAGATAAAGAATTGTGATGGATTTAGTCGGAAACTAAAAGTCAAACAATTTTATTTGACTCTTTGCGTCCGTTACGGTCACATGTTTTTTAAACTTTGGTCAAATTAATTTTTTAAAGTTGTGACTGAAACGGTCGCTAGTTTTGTGATGAAATTAGTCGAAAATCCTTTTTAAAACCTCGGCCTCGCCCCCATTTCTTTCTTCTCTCTTCTTCCTCCATTGAGAGCCCCAGACTCCCCCAGCCCGCTGCTCACCGAAAAAGGTATGTGACTTCTTCCCTCTTCTTCCCCAACCCTCCTTTTTGTTAAACCCATCCCTATATTCGCCCCCTTCCATCATCCCTTCATTTTACCCAACCCCCATACTGTCGTCCCCATCTTGTTACCCCCTCCCCCTCCCCATATCCCCATCTTGTTATATAAGACTATAATATTTTATAATTTATTTAGGAATCTAAATTTTTTATTAAAAATCACATAAGGAATCCAATAGAAAATCACATTTCGAGAATTTACATTAGAAATATTGCCTTTAAGTTTTAGATACTTTTTAGTTCTCTAACTAAATTAAATTTGATACTAATTTAGAGTTTTCATAGATGTTTATTTAGAATTTTCATAGATTTATTTTTAGAATTGTTGTAGATGTCTTGAAACTAAATTCACTTTTGAAATTGAGGTTAGTACCTATATGCGGTTTTAACAATTCCGAAGTATATGTATATGTGGAATTGTTAACTTTAGAGAAGAATGATTTAGAATTTTATTAAGTAGTTATAATTTAAAGCCTTAGTTTTAAGTTTAAGAAGTTAAGCTTATTATCTCCTTTTAATGTATTAAATGGACTAATATTAAATTTAAAATTAATAATTGCTAAATTAATAGGAATTTATAGATTTAACAAATTATTGGCCATGTGTGGACTTTATAAACATATAAGAAGCTATTTAAAGTTTGGTTTATATTTTGAAAGATTTATATAACATAGAATAGAGATGAATGTAAGATTTTGAGGGTTAATGAATTTTAATTTAAAAGAATATAATACTTTAAAAAATGAACTTTTGAATTGGCGTAACCTATTAATTACTTTAAATAAACTAAATAATTTTAAATATCTTATAAGTTTCAAGTTTTTTTATTTGTGTAGATGGAATTTGCGCATCGTAGGTGGATATATAATAGTAATCATCCTAATCGTGTGGGGTTAAGGGATGAATTTAAAGAAGGGGTTGCTGGATTTATTGCTAAGGCAAGGACACTTGATGATTTTTGTATTGAAGGAACGATTAAATGACCTTGTGTGAAATGGTGTTAAGTTATTGCGAGAAGATGTTGTTACATGTCATCTTCTTAAAATAGAATTCATGGAAAATTATTATGTATGGACTGCTCATGGGGAGAATCTTGATAGCGTAAATGATGGTGTTTTTCATAATTCTCTGGTGGTGAGGAGGGTAATCCCGTAGTGGATAATAATGTCAAAAATTTTAGATTCAATGACATGATGAGGGATGCCTTTGAGATGTTCCCGGAGCTTAATCTGAACCAAATGATGAGGCTGAGAAGTTTTTCAAAGAGTTAGAGAAAGCTAGTTGTCCGTTGTATGAAGGCTCAATGCATTCCACGTTGTCTGTTGTTGTTTGATTACTTCAGATTAAGTCGGATAGTTCTATTACTCAATCGGGCATGAATTCTATCATTGGGATTATAAATGAACTTAATCAGTGTAACATTGGCCTACCCAAAGATTTCTTCATGAAAAAAAAAATTAGTTTCCAAGTTGGGTCTTTCATTAGAGAGGATTCATTGCTCTGAGAATGGTTGCATATTATTCTATAAGGATGATGCATCTCTAGAGAACTGCAAATTTTGTAACAAGACTCGTTACAAGGATGGCATAAATGATAAAAAGAAGAAGACCCCGGTGAAGGCGATGCACTACTTACCCCTTATACCAAGATTAAAGAGGTTGTATGCATCAATGAACTCCGCCTCCTCATATGAGATATCATTATGAGCATAGAAGACTAGATGGTGTTCTATGTCATCCTTCAAATGGAGAAGCATGGAAGCATTTTGATAGAGTCTTCTTGGAATTTGCTAAAGAACCAAGAAATATTAGGTTGGGATTATGCGCTAATGGATTCACTCCATTTGCAGTCTTTGCTGCACCATATTCATGTTGGCCGGTGTTTGTTATGCCGTATAATCTTCCACCTGAGTTATGTATAACAAGTTCATATTTTTTTCTAACTTGTATTGTTAAAGGTCCATGCAATCCAAAAAAGTTGATTGATGTTTACATGCAGCCTTTGATTGATGAGTTGAAGTTATTGTGGCATCAAGACATGGAAACATATGATGTATCAACTAAGCAAAACTACAGATTGCATGCTGCTTTGATGTGGACTATAAATGATTTTCCTACTTATGGAATGATGTCCGGGTGGTCAACTGCCGGAAAGTTGCGTGCCCGACTTGTATGGAAGATACAAAGGCATTCACTCTGAAATATGGAGGTAAGAACACATGGTTTGACTGCCATCGCTGCTTCTTGCGAATGGATCAAGAGTTTAGGAGAAATACTAGTGCATTTATGAAGAACAAAACTGATTATGATCAGCCACCATTTGTCTTGTCTCCAAAAGAGATTTAGAACAAAGTTAGGGATCTACCTAAGGTAACAGAGTATCCATTGGCTAATAAGATACCTGGTTATGATGTTACACACAACTGGACTAAATAGAATATATTCTGGGAGTTACCTTATTGGAAGCACAATCTTTTTCGGCATAATCTTGATGTCATACATATCGAGAAGAACTTTTTTGACAACTTGTTTAGTACTGTGATAGATATCAACAACAAGACAAAGGATAACTTGAAGTCCAGGATGGACTTAAAGGAATATTGTAGGCGAAGTGAGTTGTACCTGACATATTTGAACAACAAGATTCAGAAACCCAAGGCCAATTTTACCTTCAAATTGGAGGAGAGAAGAGAGATTTGTGATTGGGTTAATAATGTGAGTATGCCTGATGGGTATGCATCAAACCTGTCTAGGTGTGTTGACATGAAAGAAGGAAAGTTTACTTCTATGAAAGCCACAATTTTCACATTTTCATCGAATCTTTGACGCCTGTTACATTTTGTGCATGCCTGATAAAATATAAAAGCCTAATCACAGAGATAAGCTTATTTTTTAAGGAGTTGTGTTCTAGCACCTTGAGGGTGGAGAACCTAACTTACATGGAGAAAAACATTCGTGTAACTTTAAACAAGCTGGCAAAAATTTTCCCTCTTGGTTTTTCTTGACGTGATGGAACATCTTTCAATTCACCTTGCACAAGAGGCATGCCTTGGAGGGATATTTCAATACAGATGGATGTATCCATTTGAGAGGTAATGAATGAATATTAGTCATTAATCCTTATATGTTTCATTTTAACATTATTCCATCTAAAAATAATGCTAATATGCAGGATATTGGCAAATGTAAGCGGACTGTCAAAAATAGATCTAGGATTGAAGGATTGATTTGTGAGGCATATGTGGCTAGAGAAACTTCTTATTTTTGTTCATATTATTTTGAACATGATGTGCCATGTTTTAGAAGTAGACCTGATTGGCATGACGATGGAGGCACCGATCTTTCGTATCCACCATTTTCCATATTCAATTAACCAGGTAAAGGCGGTCCAAAACGTAGTTCAAAATGACTTTTGAGTGAGATGAAGCTAAAGTCAGCTACAAAACATGTGTTTTTGAATTTCCTAAAGGTCCAATCTTACTATAAGTAAGTATACATTTATATTATTACCGACATATATTAAAGATTCACCATCATTTTAAGTAATGACATTTCTTATTTTGTCGGACAGTTGATTTGTAGTTACATATGGGCAAAAACTTATTTATCCAAAGTTTTCAGAATGGTTTAGAGAATTTTTAAGTCTTACTTAATTTTTAATATGGTCTTATTTACGGTACATTATAATAAGTTATATGTATTGAAATAATTCTAAATTATTATACCCTTTATAGGTTCATAATCTAATTAGTGACGTAAATGACCAGTTTTTACAAGATATAGCTTAGGGACCTGATCCTAGAGTCAGAAAGATATCTAAGTATTGTATCAATGGATGCAAATTTCATACAGAAGAATGGTTTAAAGGTAAAAAAACAAATAATAGTGGTTTGTGTGTGTGAAAGCCGTTGGGAATATTGATTATTATGGTGCGCTTCAAGAGATCATAGAACTTGAGTATGAAGTGGTTGGCCGAAGAAAAAATTGATACTCTTTCGGTATAAGTGGTATGATCCAACACCAAATAGAGGTACAAAGTGCATCCATAATACAAAATTATTGAAATAAAGTACACGAGGAGGTATAGACTCTGTTGCCCATTTATTATTGCACAAAATGCGAAACAAGTGTATTATATACCTTATCCTTTGTGCAAGAATAAGTCCGCATGGAGGGTAGTGATAAAATCTAAGTCAGTGGGTTGAGTTGATGTCGAGGATGAATTAGATGTAGCATACCAAAATAATATTTCAAGTGTTGAAACAGTAGTGGATGATGAATTAGCGGATGAATTGCAGGATAGTTACGAAGAATTCGATCCTTCGGTCCTAAGATCAATTTTAACTGAGCATGGTGAGGGAACATCAATGGAAAATGAGGACGAAGATTCAATTGATGAACATGAAACAAGCGAGGACGAAGAATTATATGATGAAAATGAAACAAGAGGTGAAGAATCATATGATGAAGAAAATGAAAATGAAAATGAAAAAAGTGACAAGGATTAAGCTATTTATGAGTTTTATGACTTGTTCAATATTTATATGTTATGATATGCTCATCGTAATATGTAATAAAATTACATTAAATTATTAGTACAATCTACATTTTTTTATGTTTATATTTGTTATGTTAATTTTTTTTACATGTAAATATATTATATTCATTACACAGATGGATTCTCTCGGTAAAGAAATAAAAATCTAAGAAGAAAAAATACACTTTACTTAGATCACCTCAGCTTCCTCCACCTACACCAAATATGAACCCTCCTCCTATGCCTCATCGTCCTTCCATGTGAACTTCACAGTCATCTGACTTTTTCAATATCCCTCCCCCATCTAGCTCGCTTCAGTATTACTCCATGCCTTCTCATGGTGACTAGGCTTCGACAACTATTAATTTTATACCTACGCCTCGTTTCCCAGCTTCTTCCCCGCGTGATCCTACTAGTCAGTTCGGTGGCTCACCACCGATTGAATCTCCAAGCCATCATAGTAGCCAGCATGGTGGTTCATCTTTTGTGCCTCATACATCGCCCAATCAATTATCATCTCCGTCATCATCCACTCCAAGTATATCTAACTTTGATATTGGAGGCTCTCACGCAGTTACATCCCCATCTACCAGTACTTCTACAGTTATCGGTACCGTGAGACAGTGTACTGGAGGAACTATATAGTACGATCATCTTCATCGGCTGGTTATTGTTCCCCACGACGACTAAAAACTTTCAATAAAAGTTTGCATATAATGAATCTAATGAAATTTTATATGTTAAATTAAATACAAGTTTTTGCCATCCTTTCAGGCCACGCATATGGTGATGGAATATATGAAGCCATTTTTCATGAGCCGTGGAGTTCTTGGAGACAGATATCGTACCAGATTAGAATGCATATATAGCAACAATTTAAGTTAAGAATAAATTAATTTGTATTAATACTTATCCTCATTCGTCTAATATTATTTATTCAATTTTGCAAGTTAGGTGCATATGGCAGCCATCATTAGAAAATTTGGTGAATGAGTACTTCGAGAAGAGAGCACAGAAGTAGATATCATATTCACATCATGTTGCGAGGAAAGGTGGCAACATGCCTGATTGGATACGTGAAGATGTCTGGAATCAGCTCTTGGCGAAGTGAAACACCCCTGAGTGGAAGAAGAAGAGTGAACGGGCAAAGTTAAACAAGGCTTCTACTAAGGGTGGATCATTTCATACTTGAGGTTCTATTAGTTTTGCAGCCCATCATTTGAGAATGGTAATTATAAAATATTCTTAGTTTTACAAGTATATATATAGAAGAACATGGGGAGATGAGACTTACGCTGAAGTCTTTGTGGAGACCCACAAGAAGAAGAAGACGGAGGAGGAGGAGAATGGCACAAGAGAAGGATGGATCAAACCGGGTGCTTCAGAGACATTTGTATGATCCCAACACCAACATTATATTATTTTTCCTTCTTGGTTTATTTTATTTATATAACATGTATTATTTTTATTTCAGGACGAGTATCATATTGGTCTTGATGCATGGCGACAAACTCATCCTGAAGGAACTCAGCCGGCTCCGATATGACTGCAGTTTGGACACATGCGGCTGGTGGCATGAATAAAGGTATAAACATTATGTAATTATCTATTTTGGTATTAATTTGAAAGTTGCTTGTTTGTTTTCTTACTTCTTTTATTTCTTTTTTATTTTTCGTAAAAATAAAAAATAAAGGTTGAGTATACAGGATTGGAGTACATCCATCCAATCGTCCACCAACAGCATTATTCAGTGGGGCATCGGTTTTCCAAGAAGACATAGAATCTATGCGTTAAAAAGTGAATCAAGTATCGCAAGAATTTCATGCAACTTAGGCTTTGATAAAAAAATTGTTAAAAAAGAAAAACAAGAAAAGAGCTGCAATGGAGTACTCTGAGACCGAGGAAGACTGATTCTGAACAGGCTATTTGAATATTTTAGAGTTGAAGTTAGACACAAGTTTGATAGTTGGTTATTTGATTAGTTGGTTGAATTGTTATAAATATTACTGTTTGTTTTATAGTAAATATTGGATTTTTGATTGTCATATTAGGTTTTTGGATTGTTATATTAGATTTTTGGTTAATTGTTAGGTGTTTGGTTGATTGTTTTATCTGGCAGGTGGTGTAATTAGAAATACAGCAGGATTCTGCTTAAAAATGCCCAAATTTGCAACTGAATCAGTCACATATGGAGAATTTCTGAAATTTTTTATTAATGTCAAAATGACCTAATGGCTAGTTAAGCTTGCACCTGTTTGCCAACCCAGTAAAGAAACTTACAACTTTTTCATTTGAGCACTTCAACTAGTACATATGTAAACTAATAAATGCATTTGACCATTGACCATGCTTTATGCGGCAAGAACACATGTGGACAAAGTCTGTGCAGCTCACGTAATTAGGCACGAGAATACAGTAATTTTAGATTAAAAATTTTCTAAAATAAAAAATAAAGAAAGAAATGCCCACATCCCATCTCTTTCTTTACCATGCATTACAACATTTCCCTTTTTTTCCTATCACTGTACGCCAAACCCCCAACCAGTATATCTATTTTCTTCCTCTGACTTCCAAATAAAACTTAATAGTTTTACTGTCACAAGCACCCTTCAATTTCTCCCAAACTATTCGTCTACTGAAGTCAAGATTATAGTTGAGAGAGAAATTAAGAATCCAAAACTTGTATGCCAATTTTCGAATTAGGCAACAAAAATCAATTTTGGAATTCCAAAAGAAAATCAACGATGGCTTTACAGTGGGGGAGCATTCTGGTGTATTTTTCTGGTGGTTCATAGGTGGAAAGGGAATGGTGAACTTGTGGTTTTAGAGAGAGAACAACTAATCGAGTTATCTTTGTTGCTTATTTTTCCGTTTTCCTAGTCTATGCGCAGATAAATTCTAGTAATTTTGACTTATTTGTGGTGGTGTTGTGGTATAATGGTGCTGGCGGTAGAGCTGTGAGTGACGACTTGATGTGGTGTATTTGAGTGGCATTGAAAGAGAATGGTGGGGTTGGCTTATCTATAAAAGTCCATGAAGAAGAAAAGGAAAATTATGTAATTAAAATTTTGATAAATTTGTTAAAATAAGTGGGACCAACAAATTATACATGTCAAGAAATAACTAGTCCTAGAATATGACATGTTATAATGTCAGCGCATTTGATATAAATGCTCCATTTGAGAGGTTTATTAGTTGATAAATGTATGAGTTGAGGGGTTCATGTGACGACCCAAAGGGTCATAACTTATTTCCTCATTCGTTCCGTGCTTCTGAGGCATTAAAAACCTCACTTTTACTTGTCTCGACTTTCATGCGCAGTTTAGGCGTATAGCCGGAAGGCTTAAAAAAAATGAACTCTGTGTGAAAAATGATGAATTTTGATATTAATATTATTAAAGTTGACTTTGGTCAATATTTTTAGTAAATGGACCCGGACCCGGACACAAGATTGGACAGTCCCGGAAGGTCCGTAAAAAAATATGGGACTGGAGCATGTGCCCGGAGTCGAATTCCGAGGTCTAGAGCTTGAGAAAAAAATTTTTCTGTGAAATTATTTTTCTGAAATTAAGGAAAAAGAAAATAAAAATTGATTAAAAGACTGTGGTATCGGGCTCGTATTTTAGTTCCGACGCCCAGTACAGGTCTTAAATATGTGTTAAGCACTTTCTGTAAAGTTTGGTCGAAATCGGATGTCATTTGACGTGTTTCGGACCTAAATATCTAAAGTTTGAAGTTTATGAAGTTATAAAGAAAAAAGAAGATTTTGGGGTTTGATTCTATGTATATGATGTTATTTTGGCGATTTGATCGCACGAGTAAGTCCGTAGGATATTTGTGAGGCCATGTGCATATTTGGTTTGGAGCCCCGAGGGCTCGGGTGAGTTTTGAATAGGCATCAGATTGCATTTCTTATTTTTGAAAAATCTGGTATCTTTCAGTTCTGCAGGCTTCGCATTTGCGAAGCCAACATTCGCAAATGCGAACTCGCAATTGTGAGCTTCTCATTGCAAATGAGATCTTTCACCTGGGCAGCAATCTTCGCAAATGCGAAGAAATTTATCATAATTGTGATGCCTGCCTAGAAGCCCATTCTTCACAAATGCGAATGATCGTCCGCAAATGCGATAGTGAGCCTTTGCAAATGCGACCTATTTTTCGCAAATGCGAACTTTTCAGAATCCTTCAGAGTTCGCAAATACGAACTCGACTTCGCAATTCCCATATTTGGTCAGGGTTCGCAATTGCGAACCTCAGTTCGCATTTCCCACATCTGCAACCTGCAATTTTCATACTTAGACGATTTTAAGCCTCACTTTTCATATTTCTCAAACCCAAACACCCATTGGCGATTTTTCAAGAACTCTTCCTTCTCCAATTTAATTGTAAGTTGATTTTCATATAATTTCTTCAATCTTTAACATCATTTATCATGTTTTCATCTTAAAATCAAGGTTTTTCATTGGTGAAAATGAGGATTTAGGGTAGAGCCTAGGTTTTCTTAAAATTGGGGATTTAGACCTCAATTTGAGGTCCGATTTCAAAACAAATTATAGATATGAACTCGTGGGGGAAAGGGTAACCAGGTTTTGGTTCAAACCTCGGGTTTTGACCACGTAGGTCCGGGGGCATTTTGGGAATTTTTAGCAAAATTTTGGAAAATTCATTCTCATGCATTCGACTTGATTCAACTAGCATTTGTTAATACATTCAAGTGATTTGTGACTAGATTCGAGCGGTTTGGTGGTAAATCCGCGAGGTAAAGCGATAGTTGTGGATTAAGTGGATTTCAAGGCTTTGAGGTAAGTGTTTGGTTTAACCCTACCTTGAGGGATTAGGAGTTGAGTCTTGTTTCTAATTGCTAAATGATCGAGTACAATGTATAGGCATGGTGACGAGTATCTATACATTGATATCTAGCATGACCGTGAGTCCTTATAATGTGATTATCATGACTTGGTTGTGAATTTTCGTGCTTACCGAAGGGTTCCTATATGTTGTGAATAACATGTGAACGATGATATGATTATTTGATTCCTAGGAGCATTGGCTCGAGTTGTGATACGAATATTGAAAGTATATGAAATGACTTGATTCTTTGGAGCGTTGGCTCAAAATGGCAAACTGGGTTATAACATAAGAGAGTATAAGAAAGAGAAAGTGTTGTTGATTATTCCCTTGTCGGGACGTTTGGTTGAACTTGTTGGTTTCTTTCCCTTGCCGAGATTTCTTCAAATATTTGCTTGTTTTTATGCCCCTCAATTGTGATTGTTTGTTTGGGGGAGTCGTACTGTTGAATGACATGAATCGGGTTGCACGCCGCAACAATAATATATGAGGATCGGGTTGCGCGCTGCAACATTGATAAATGCTGAATGAGATGGGTCGGGTTGCACGCCACAACAGTGGTATTGTGGATCGGGTTGCACGCCGCAACAAACGGTAAATTATGGATCGGGTTGCACGCCGCAACAGTTAGTGATACAAATGTGTTTATATTGAGCATTGGTTCCTTATTTACGGTGAATCTAAGCTACTTTAGATTGTTACTCGGGGTGACTGTTAATATTGTATCTCCCCATAGCATGCTTCCCCTCCCATGTTGTTAACTACCTTGTATTCTATTTCCGCTGTATATTTACAACTGCTCAGGCTTATGTGGTATCCAGTCTTGCCTCGTCACTACTTCGCAGGGGTTAGGCTAGACACTTACCAGCACATGGGGTCAGTTGTGCTGATGCTATACTTCTGTGCATTTTGCACATGTCCAGGTTCTGAGGAGCAGCAGCAGTATTAGTTTGGGAGCAGGCTTTCATCTTTACGAGACCGAAGTAGCCTTGTAGGCATCCGCAGGCCCAACGTCTCTTCCTTATTTTTCTCTTTTAGACTGTTGCCTCCTAGTTTTTGAGACAAACACCTTATATATTTCTTTCAGACCCTTGTATTTAGTAAATTCTTAGCCATTCGTGAGTAATGTGACACCAAATCTTGGGTAGAAGCTGTTATTGATTATTCCGCGTTTTGTTTCAGATTTATAAATAAGACTTCCATTATTATTGTTATTATTAAATTCCATGTCCTATATTGATGCTATAAATGGTTGATAGATTTGTTTGTTAATGGGAAGGTAATTAAGTTGGCTTGCCTAGCTATCACGAGTAGGCGCTATCACGACTTCGATGGTAGGAAATCCGGGTCGTTACAAGTTGGTATCAGAGCTCTAGGTTACATAGGTCTCACAACTCACGGACAAACTTGGTAGAGTCTGAGGGATCGGTACGGAGACGTCTGTATTTATCCCCAGAGTCCACGGAGTTAGGAAAAGTTTCACTTTTGCTCTTTCTTGTCGTGCGATTCTGTTTCTCAAATACTGATTGTCTTTCCACTCTGATCTTTCGCAGATGGTGAGAACACGTGCTTCCTCTTCTACCATGCAGTAGCCCGAGCCCCCAGCAGCAGCTCCTGCGAGGGTCAGAGGCCGAGGCCGTGCCAGAGGCCGAGTTAGGGGCAGAGCTCAGCCCCAGGCAGCAGTCCCAGATGTGGAGCCTCATATTGACTATGATGAGGAGGTTCCAGCCCTAGCAGCTCCGATGGGCCCACTCAGGTCCCAGGAGGGGTCATGGTTGTCACACCTCCTTTTTCCCAAGAAAAGCTTTATCAGCTTTTACTACACCCCGGGAAGGGATATAGTAAGAAAGGAGTTTTTCCAATTTAAGGAC
>MU689421.1:0-21285 GCA_026770625.1 Nicotiana glauca | reverse complement strand
TGCATGTTAGTTTTGGTTAAGAAATTGCAGAATTTAGTTTACTATAGATTCAACATGTCAATAAATTGTTGTAGTTTGTTCATTCCCAAGTTCATTGGAACACAATAGTGGTTAAGCCTAGAAATAGGAATTCTGATAATGAAATAAATCCGAGAAAACAATTAGCACATTTAAACTTATTGTCGTTTTGTAATTGGCAATTGGTATCTCGCATTGTAATTGGCAGACTTAATGGCCATAGCATTGATAACTCTCAATTTGACAGTAAATTGATTGTTTACCTTTTAAGGTCAGAAGGGTGTGATAGGCTATTTAGACAATTTTTTGAACGCCAAATTGACATGCTGCAGTTTCATGTTAGTTTCAGTGGATGTCTAGTTTGAATTCAATTGGAATAATATGTTCAAATTATAATTTGCTGATTCAGGGATTCTATCCTTAGTTCCCTTGAATAAGGCCTGGGCATGCTTGAGGCCTACTGTTGAGAGGCCTAATCCAGCATACATATTGGGTTTCTGGGGCCCCAAGTTTGAAACAAAATTTGGACTTGTTTGTGTTACACGGTAGACTGAAATTTTTCTATAACAAATTAATTAGGACTTTTCCTTTGTTTTTAGAGACAATCCCTTAATAGAGAATGGTAGTTACTTTTAGATTGGCCTTCTAATAAAATGATGAGACAAGCCTCGTTAAATATATAAAAAATAAAAACGCATAAATATGGGGCCATCAATAATTGCTTACAAAAATACTAAAAATCGGAAGGACCGTTTAGAGAATTTCACGGTCTTTTCCAAAGTTAATAAACGTGTAGTTGCTTTAGGCGCGAACGTTAATAATATTACTTTCCTAAATACGGGTGCACATTTATGTGACCCAAATACAAATCTCAACGAAGTCGAAATATATTAAAAGCTACGGGCGTACTGGTACGGCGTAGATCGAGATATATTTTCACGACGTTGTAATTCTTGTAAAATAAATAATAAATATAATAAAAGTGAATTACTAATAAAAGGCACATAAAAAATAGAACATGTATGGAAATTAAATAACATCAAATACAACAGTTGAACGACCGTGCTAGAACCACAGAATCCGGGAATGCCTAGCATCTTCTCCCGGGTTAATAGAATTTCTTATCCGGATTTCTGGTTCGCGGACTGTTAACAGAGTCATATTTTCCTCGGTTCGGGATTCAATCGGTGACTTGGGACACCATTAATCTCCCAAGTGGTGACTCTGAATAAATAATAATAAATTCCATTCCGACTGTCCTTTAATTGAAAAAACTCCTTTGCACCCTTCACGGGGTGTATTAAAACTCGTAAAAAGGAGGTGTGACATCCCCATTTAAGAAGGCCATCTTTACATCCATCTGATGGATTTGAAGGCCATACACGGCGGCTAACGCTATTAACACCCGAATAGATGTAATCCTTGTTAACGACGAGTATGTGTCAAAGTAATCAAGACCTTCTCGTTGTCTAAATCCTAACAATTAATCTTGCCTTGTATTTGTCAATAGTACCATCAACTTTCATTTTCTTTTTGAAAATCCATTTAGAATCCAAAGGTTTATTTCCTGGAGGAAGATCAACCAATTCCCAAGTATGATTACTTAATATGGATTTTATTTCACTATTGACTGCCTCTTTCCAATATTGTACTTCCGAGGAAGACATTGCTTCTTTGAATGTTTGAGGCTCATTTTCCAATAAGAAAGCCAGAAAATCTGGTCCAAAGGAAGTAGCTGTCCTTTGACGTTTACTACGTCTTGGATTTTCCTCATTAAATGTATCTTCCTTTTCTTCTTCCCGAGGTCGCTTAGATTTTTCATTAGATGACTCACATTTCATATTATACGGATAAATGTCCTCAAAAAATTCAGCATTATCTGATTCAATTACCGTATTATTATGAATGTCGGGATTTTCTGATTTATGAACCAAAAACCGATATGCCTTACTATTTGTTGCATATCCTATGAAAACGCAATCAACGGTTTTTGGTCCAATTTTTACCCTTTTGGGTTTAGGAACTTGTACTTTAGCTAAACACCCCCACACTTTAAAATAATTTAAGTTGGGTTTCCTTCCTTTCCATTTTTCATATGGAATGGATTGTGTTTTGCTATGGGGAACTCGATTCAGTATTTGGTTAGCTGTAAGAATAGCTTCCCCCCACAAGTTCTGAGGCAAACCAGAGCTAATTAATAGGGCATTCATCATTTCCTTTAATGTTCTATTTTTTCTTTCCGCAATTCCATTAGATTGCGGTGAGTAAGGGGCAGTCGTTTGGTGAATAATGCCATTTTCCAAACATATTTCTTCAAAAGGAAATTCATACTCGCCGTCTCTATCACTTCTTATCATTTTGATCTTTTTATTTAATTGCGTTTCAACTTCATTTTTGTACTGTTTGAATGCGTCTATTGCTTCATCTTTACTATTAAGTAAGTAAATATAGCAATATCTAGTACTGTCGTCAATGAAAGTTATGAAATACTTTTTCCCACCGCGAGATGGTATTGACTTCATATCGCAAATGTCCGTGTGAATTAAGTCTAAAGGATTTGAATTCCTTTCAACTGACTTGTAAGGATGCTTACCATACTTTGATTCCACACATATTTGACATTTTGAGTTATTGCATTCAAACTTAGGTAGTACTTCCAAATTAATCATTTTCCGCAAAGTTTTAAAATTGACATGACCTAAACGTTCATGCCATAAATTATTTGACTCAAACAAGTAAGAAGAAGCAGAAATTTTATTCATATCAATGGCAATTACATTGAGCTTAAAAAGGCCCTCTATCAGGTAACCTTTTCCTACGTATATTTCATTCTTACTAAGTACAACTTTGTCAGAAACAAAAACACATTTAAATCCATTCTTGACTAGAAGTGATGTTGAAACTAAATTCTTCCGCATTTCAGGAACATGAAGAACATCCTTTAAGGTCACAATCTTTCCCGAAGTCATCTTCAAAGCTACTTTGCCTGTTCCTTCGATTTTTGCAGTAGCGGAGTTTGCCATAAACACTGTCTCGTTAGGTCTAGCGGGAGCATAAGAAGTAAACAACTCTTTGTTAGCACAAACATGTCGAGTTGCTCCTGAGTCAATCCACCATTCTCGAGGATTTCCAACTAGGTTGCATTCTGAAAACAAATCACATAGNAGACTTATGTCCAACCTTACCACAGTTGTGGCAATTACCTTTGAACCTCTTCTTGTTTGGATAAGTCTTTGATCCAGACGGCTTCATCCTCTTTTTACTCGTTGAAGCTTCCTCAACAATATTAGCACCCATTATTACACGAGATTTCTTCTCAGCAACCTTGTTGTCTTCTTCAATCTGTAGACGAACAATAAGGTCTTCAAGCGTTATTTTCTTGCACTTATGTTTCAAGTAATTCTTAAAGTCCTTCCATAGCGGAGGCAACTTTTCAATAAATGCCGCAACTTGAAACGCCTCATTTATAATCATACCTTCAAACATAAATTTATAATTAGTACAATAATTAATATCTTGAATAAAAGTATTAACTTGTTTTGTACCTTTAGCAAGGAGGTCATGAACAACAACTTGCAGTTCTTGAACTTGCGTTATAACCGATTTACCATCAATCATTTTGAAATCCAGAAATTTGGCGGCCACAAACTTCTTTAATCCAGCATCTTCTGTTTTGTACTTCTTTTCAAGAGCATTCCATAATTCTCTTGATGCTTTCATAACACTATAAACATTGTACAAGCCATTTTCTAGCCCACTTAAAATATAGTTTTTGCACAAAAAATCAGAGTGCTTCCAAGCCTCAATAACAAGGAAGCGCTCGTTGTCAGGGGTTCCTTCAGGCACGACTGGAACATCCTCTTGAATGAACCTTTGCAGACTTAGAGTAATTAGATAAAAGAACATCTTTTGCTGCCATCTCTTAAAGTCTACACCAGAAAATTTCCCCGGCTTTTCCGTTGGTGGCATAGCCGTTGCAGGTGCAGTAGGACGGCTAGGAACAGTAACAGTCGCAGCAGAATCACTTTGTTCCTCCCCGTTAGCTATTTCTGTCAATATGACACAAACAGATTCAGTAAATGGTGAAGTATTTAATTCTTCAGACCAAGACAACACAGTGAAGAGATTATTCTTCAAACTGATTTTATCATAGTGAAGAGATTATTCTTCAAAATTGTTCAGAAAATCACGAAGGTTTCAGACACTTAAAAAATCAGAATAACAATGATATATATAAATAAGATTCTTTAACCTTGTTATTAAAACTTATAAGTGACGAAATCAGAAAAATAAATGAACAGAAATTGACAGAATTATGTTCCGAGCCCTCAAGTTTCTTGTGTGTCCTTAAAGAATCTTATCCCCTCATTGTTGCCCAAGGTTGACAGATAAATTCTTCCCAGGATAGAACGGAACTTCCAACTTAGCGGTAGCGGCACTTCAAACCACTAAGTTACCGGCGAACTCAAAAGTAATGGGGCAAACCACACAAGGAACTTACTTTGTTTTAAAGTAATGATGCAGAAAGAAGAAGGTGATGAAGTAGAAAATTTCAGAGTGAAAAATTCTAAAGGAATGGCTGGTTATTTATAGTCAACGAATTCTTGATTGAAAGGGTGCGAAAGTGGCTTTTCACACTGCAGGTGGCTATTCGTGAAAGACAGCCTTTCTGATGGTTGTTTAATTAACGCGAGAATATTTGAATAAATTAAAGACGTTACAAATAACAGTCACAAAAATATTAATATAACATATTAATATTTAATTAATTAATTTTATTTTATTGGTCCAAAAAATTATCAATCAATTTAATTGACCGGAGCCGGAGCGGAGCGAGCGACGACGACGGCGGCGCAAGGCCCCTTCCTCTTATCCCCTTTTAAGAGCTTAAGGAAGTGATTCTATATTTAAACCCAACAAAATGCTTGTCTTTAACCAATGAGGGACAAAGTGCAAAAGCTATAGTTGTCTTTTCACCTTCTTCCCTCATTTTCTATTTACACCACCACTTTAACTCCAACAGTTTCGTGGGCAAAGTTGGTAACTTGCTTTTGAATCAAAATACTTCTTATTCAACTTGTACCTATAGTCTCTATAGAGGTCACTCATTTTACCAAGAATATCACTTTTTCTTCCCACGGACACATCAAAATTAAACTTTTCCTATAAAAAATAAATACATATCATAGTTTATGATCATATATTCTAGCAATTGTTAACCCATAAGAAAATATAAAATATTATAAATTTATTAATTTGTTAGTTTTTCTTACCAAGACGATGTCCCACATATATGATCGATCTTATCTTGCTCAATCTCTTTCCAACCATTCAATAATCTCTTCTACATCAGAAGCGATGCCGTTGGGTCTTTCTAGGTGGCTTGCCATGCTAACTACCAATAAGTTCTGCGACCTTTCCGATTTACTTAAAATTTTGAATTTTAATGAAATAACCAAATGTTAGGTTTTAGATGTTATTAGAGTTGATGCGCATGCAGGAACATACTAAAGGAAAAAAGGTCTTTTGGAGACCGAGCAATAAATGCGGCTTCATTTGGCAAGTTGAGTATTGTGGTATTATGTATCCTTGAAATCGTAGACTATGAACAAGCCCAGTAGCAGCTTTAATTATGTGCCAAGAGCTTCCAACGTACCCGGTTATTCAGAGTATTCAGAGTTTAGAAAGTATTCATGAGTTTTTTGGCAAAGACTTCTATACCGGTTATGTTCCGCCAATGTACAATTGGTTAAAAACTATTATTTTAGCTCAAGAAAAAGCTCATATTGATAGAAAATTGCAACCTATTAAGGATGCATGCAAGAGAAAAGGATTGTTTATTTGTTCTGATGGATAGTCGGATATTAAGAGGCGACCATTGATAAACATCATAGCGGCTTCTAGTGGTGGTCCAATATTTTTAAAATCAATCAATTCAAGTGGCGTTGTGAAGGGTAGAGAATATATAGCTAATTTGTTCATTAAATCTCTTGAGGAAGTGCGTGTGCAAGTAATGTTTTTCAAGTTATCACCGATAATGTAAGTAATATGAAGCTTGCCGGTTCTACAGTTGAGCAAACTTATCCACATATATTATGGACACCATGTGGTATTCATTGTTTGAACCTTGCACTAAAAAGTATGTGCCGACCTTCTGGAAAATCAACTCAATTTATAAATTGCAAATGGATTTTAGATTTGATTGGTAAAGTTAGTAGCTTGAAAATTTTTGTGTTGAATCATGATATGGCTCATGCTCTTTTTCAAAAGCATCGAGAGTTGTCTTTGTTGAAAGTTATCGAAACAAGATTTGCATCTCATGTTGTCATGACTAGTCGTGTTCATCAGGTGAAAGCATCTTTGGAAAGACTCATAATGGATGATGATTGGAGAAACTATAAGGGAGATAAAGCGATTGAAGCTAAAACGCGTGAAATTATATCCCTTGTAATTAATGACGAATGGTGGGATGAGATTGAGTACTTTTTAAAGTTTACCTAACCAATTGTGTCTATGCTTAGAAGTGTCAATCTTGATGCTTCAAAGTAACATCTTGTTTATGATATGTGGGATACAATGATCGAAAAGATGAAAGCAATTATCTTTGAACATGAGGGAAAGGATCTTCTTGTCGGGCAAGCGGACTTTTTTGAAACTATTCAAGAAATTCTTATTACTAGGTGGAATAAGAGTAACACCCCTTTACATTCACTACTAGAAATCAGGTGAGTTCTGTCAGCAATTTTCGATCGAAATCGATCAGGAATTGATAATTTCCGACCAAATTCTGACCGATTTTAATTGGTCGGAAAAACGATGTCGCAAATGTATACCGACCGAAATAGGTTGGAAACTTCAAAACGTTGGACTGTCAAACTTTAGTTTCTGACCGAAATCGATAGGAAAATATTAAATATATTTTTTTTTATTTTCAGATTACCGACCGAAATCGGTCGAAAACTATTAAACTTTTTTTAAACAAATTTTCAGTTTCCGACCAAATTCGGTCGGAAATTAAAAAAAAATTATTTAATTAAATAATTAATTGTATATTGTTAATTTATTTTAAAAATAAATATAAATTCATAATTTCCGACCGAATTTGGTCGGAAATTTCAATAATGAATTTCTAGGCAAAAAAAAAAAATTAATTTCCGACCGATGACGACCGCCACAAAATAAATTTTCAATTTGTGGCGGTTTCTAAAGGCAATTAGTGATAGTTTATAACCCCTGTAATTTTATTTCAATGTTTCCCAAAAAATCTATTTGTGGGGATTTATAACCCCACAATTTGAACTCAATCATTAAGAAAAATATTTAATACTAGTAGTTTATAAATGCTGCAATACCTATTTCAAAATTCAAATTTTAGGACTCAATAAATAATTTTACTAAAAACTCATACAACAAAAGACAAACTGGATTAAAATATCTATTGTACGTTTGTAACGTACATTACAAATCAAATTCATATCAAGCTAAAGTTTACAAACACATACTATATGATAACTTTAATATTAGACAGAATAAACTGGATGAAAGGGGAGATGGAAGATTGACCATAGGATAGATGGATATGGAATAATGTAAACATCCCTAAGCATAGCATGATATGCTGGTTAGCAGTTCGACAGAGATTGCTGACAAGAGAAAGACTAGAAAAAATAGGAGCATGCACAGAAATAAAATGTGAAATATGTGGAGAGAACAAGGAAACAATACAACACCTCTTCTTTGAATGCAAGTACTCGACTGAATGCTTGAAGCTGTTGCTGCAATGGCTAGGAAAAGGAATTCAAAAACCAGATAATGAAAATATGTGGAAGAAATTGACAAGAAATGTGAATGGCAGAATGAGCAGAAAGTTTATCATAGCAACAATATCGGCACTGATATACAAAATATGGATGGTTAGAAATGAGGCAGTATGGAACAATAAGGTGATGCATCCAGAATTAATTTGCAAGCAGATAAAGTAGGAATGCAGTATCAAATTAAAGATGCAGAATGTAAGGAAAGAAGGCAAAAAAGTAGAGATTGGCTAGAACAATTGTATGTAACAGTCTATTATAGATGATATAGAATTTTGCGACTAAAAGACTTCTTCTAGTTTGTACAGTTTTACAGAAAATGTCTACTGGTATTTTGAGAGATTAATAAAATTTTCCTTACACCAAACTTTAACATTAGACAATCTAGAGTAGTTCCTCAATAAATAAATATACAAAAACTACAAAGTACTTGGTGATTTGTGTTGTTGCCACTTGAAGATACTCTTATACCCACGCGTGAAACAGACTTGCTTTTCCAATCATATGCTGGACCAATAAAACAAAAACACATAAACGACTAGCATAGTCTAACGATGGCATTGTACAGAAGTTGCTGGACAAATCTAGTTACATTGATAGATGAAAACTCCAAATCTTCTAACAAATAAATTTGTCACTTGGTCTAACAATAGCATTGAACAGAAGTTGTTGGATGCTCTCACATGAATAAGAGCTAAAGTACAAAGTTGTTTTCTCGTACATCATCACAAAACTTACGATAAATGGAACAGGAGTGCCTAAAGCATTCTACGATATTTGATCATCATCAGTTATGTTTTCATCTTACACCAAATATGAACCAAATTAATGCACAATTACAATATCAAAGCTTAGTTATTTATTTACAAGTGCAGACATATTAAAGGAAAGCAAAGTAACATATTAAAGGATATCTCCAAACATTGACGTTTAGATTACTAAAAAGATTCAGTAAGCAAGAGCACTAACAGAAGGTACATTTTTTTGCTGCAATATCTTTTCTCCCAAACTCATAGAACCAGAAAGAGAAATGATATATACCTGTGAAGTCATATGTCGATTTTGGTTTGATAACACCTATATTTGGCCAGATACAGTATTTCTTAGGCGAAGTGGTCTTCAGACTTCAGCTGTAAAAAGAAAAAGTAGAGAGTTGGATGGACTTTCGCTCAATCTGAACAAGGGGCAGCTGCGCATGTATCTTATTTTCTAAAGAGTTTATATGAATGCCTTTTCGACAAAATTACCACACCTTGAAAGCTACATATTGTTCTGTGATATTAGCTAGGTGAAACTTTGTTTCTTCACCTCAACTTAAAGCAAAGATAAGAGTTAGAAGCGCATCCTTTAATACAAAAGAAGTACAAACTGATAAAATAGGTGCCTATGAAGCCTAACTCAAAAATAAGCAAATATCTTTGATGTATCTCAATTTGCCAGTCTCAAAAGGTTAACTCCTTATTGAACTGTCTTACTTCTATTAATGCAAGAAGAGCATGCAACCACAACAGGCTTCCTCAGCTTAGTGTAGCCGAAAAGCAGTCACAACAACGCAGAATAGTACATAACAAAGCCAACTCTATACATTGATTTCATAAATAGCATGTATTCTTTAGATCTTAGTCTAAATGAATAAAAATTCCATACTTCAACATTCTGGAGCACAAATCTGTTGGGATATGAATTAATTCTCAAATTCACAAACTAAAGAAGTCTTAAAATGAAAACCAATACGAGCACACAAACATATAGATAGAAATTCACGAACAAAAAGATATATTGTAACGACTCGATCGGTCGTTTTGAGCCCTAGCGCGTCGTTCAACAGTCTGAGGCCATGAGCAGCTTCATTTAAGCTATTATGACTTGTACACGTGGTTGGAATTGAATTTCGGGAAGTTCAGAGTTGATTTGGAAAGAGAATTCTCATTTCGGAAGCTTTAAGTTGGAAGAATTAACTAAGATTGGATTTTTGAGTAAACAACCTCGAAATCGGGATCTGAAGGTTTCAGCAAGTTTGTATGATGATTTTGGACTTGAGCGCATGCCCGGATCGGGCTTTGGATAACCCGGGAGCGTTTTGGCGCCTATTGTAGAAGTTAGCATTTTGGAAGGATTTTTATAAGTTTGGCTTGAAGTGCATTTCAGTGTTATTGATTCCTGTTTGGGATTCCGAGTCTGTGAATAGCTCCGTATGGTAATTTTGGAGTTGGGAGCGTGATCGGAAGTGAATTCGGAGGTCCGTAGGTCATTTTGGAGTCATTTGACTAAAGACAGAAATTTGAAGGTTTTTGAGAAGTTTGACCGGAAGTAGACTTTTTGATATCGAGTTCGGAATCTGATTTCGGAAGTTGGAGTAGGTCTATAATGTCAAAAATGTGCGTGCAAAATTTGAAGTCAATCGGACGTGATTTGATAAGTTTTAACATCCAAAGTAGAAGTTCAAAATTTCGAAGTTCATAAAGCTTGAATTGGGGTGTAATTCATAGTTTTAGCGTTGTTTGATATGATTTAAGACCTCGAGCAACTCCGTAATGTGTTTTAGGACTGGTTGGTAGGTTTGGTTGAGGTCCCGGGGGCCTCGGATGTGTTTCGGGATGGTTTCGGATCGAATTTGGATAAAAAGTTGTTGCTGGTATTTGGTTTCCTTCTTTGCGAACGCGAAGCAAGTCTCGCGAACGCGAAGAGGAAAATAGGAGGCTGCTGGTTTTGGCATTCGCGAATGCGAGGTTGAGGTCACGAACGTGAAGGGTTGGATTGAGCTGCAATGCGAACGCGGGGGAGAGATCGCGAACGCGTAGAAGAAAAAGCTGGGCCTAGGTCTTTGGCCTACGCGAACGCAAGGCTTGGTACACGAACGCATAGGGGGCTGGGTAGCTGGCCTTCGCAAACGCTATTGACGGGACGCGATCACTATGAGGAAATTTGGGGGCTGAAGCAGGTTGTGCTTCGCGAATGCGAGGGCATTTCCGTGTTCGCGAAGAAGGGTCGCCTGGGCAGTGTTCTTTTAAAAATCGGATTTTGGTTCATTTTCACTTCATTTATTCCATGGGAGCCGATTTTGGAGCAACTTTGGAGTGTCATTTTCATCACCAAGAATGAGGTAAGTGATTTCTACTGGGTTTGAGTTAATTACAAGGTTTATATATGGATTTAGACATGAAAAATGGTAGAAACCTTAGGGTTTGAGAAAAACCTTGAAAAATAGTATTCTTGGATTTTGACCACGATTTTGGGTATGGAATTAAGAGAAAATCATATATTTGAGTTCGTGAGTTTATAATTAAACTTTATCTGCAAAAGATTCTGAATCCAGGCACGTGGGCCCCAGGGCATTTTGGTCAAATTTTTGAGCGGAGTTGAGAACTTATATAATTTGAATTGTTACAAGTATTAGGGTAAATTTTTATTGGTTTGCCCGTCATTTGGATAGTCTTGGGGCATTGCATATCAATTGGAGTCGTCGGAAGGGAATTGGAAGCCGGTTATAGATCTTCGGAGCGAGGTGAGTCTTCTTTCTAACCTTGTAAGAGGGAAATGTCCTCATAGGTGAATTAAATGGTTATGTGCTCCTATTTGTGGGGACTACGTAGGCATGAGGTGACGAGAGTCCGTGCATAGCTACTATTATGTTTAAGTCTGGGTAGTCTAGGACCCAAAAGCATGTTATACTTGGAATATTTGTAATCTTATTAATTGCTCGAATTGCTTAAACCACATCGAATTAATAAATTCATTCTCAAAGGATTTGACTTCTCTCCTTAAATTGTTAAAAGAGAAAGTGGCTTTTATTCGAATAATTATTCCCCGATAAATTCTTAATTGGCTATTTGAGCATGTATTTTTATGTGTAATTGCGTCGCATGAATGATTCGCGAGCAGGGTGATTGTTTATTTTATGTTGACCGCGTCGCATGGATTGTTCGCGTGCGGGGTAATAGATGCATCTATGGTTTGATCCATTCGACCCTCGGTAGTGCACAGTTTACTTTTATGTTGGATTGGGCCGTACGTCCCACGGTGATTATTTACGCAAGCTGGTATTGTTGCCTTGAACTTATTAAAGTTGTTATTGCCTCTTCATGGCTTGAAAGTATTTGGATAAATAATGTAAAGAAAACTTTTGGAAATTTCCTATAAACGGATTAATTGTTTACTCGTTTTAATCTAATAGAAATCCACGATTTAATGTATTATTGACATCATTATTGGACCATTAGTAAGTGTCCAAGTCGACCATCTCGTCTCTACTTCTTCGAGATTAGATGGGATACTAATTGAGTACACGTTGTTTTCGTACTCATACTACACTTCTGTGCATTTTTGTTGCACAGGTTCATGTGTTATTAATGGCCTATTGAGCGTAGCAGCGCGGATGATTCTGGGATTAGGTGAGTTGCATTGTTCGAGACGGCCCGCAGCTAGTATAGTCCATTTCCACCATAATATATTTACTTTCTGTCCACTATATTCCGGACGGATGTTGTATTTTATTTCTGTCTCAGTAAATGCTCATGCACTTGTGACACCGGGTTCTGGGATGATTTTGAAATATTTGGTATTAGTTGCCTATTATTTAATTCGAATTGAAGCAGTTATGTTTCTTTTTATTTTAAAAAAAATGAAGGTAAAGCTTAATTTTCAAGATTGTCAAAAGGAGAACTTCATCAAGTAATTTGGTTGGCTTGCCTGACAGCGGTGTCCGGCGCCACCATGACCCTTAGTGGAGTTTGGGTCGTGACAACATGGTATCAAAGCACTAGGTTCCTAGGGTCTCACGAGTCATGAGCAAGTCTAGTAGAGTCTCGCGGATCGGTACGGAGACGTCTGTGCTTATCATCGGGAGGCTGCAGTACTGTTAGGAGTACTTCCCTTCTTGATTCCTTATGGTGAGATTTGATTCCTTGAGGCTTATGACTTTGTTTATTTCCTACTAAATCTTATGTGACGCAAACCGCTTGTTATAAAATGAGAATTGAATAAGTATAAATGGTACTACAGATGTGGTGCGGGATGTTTCTCCCGGTATAGTTGATCGGACTATTATCGTCGCTTCGTGGAAGGATATTCTATCGTTTCAGCTCAGTAACGGTACCTCTAAGAGCTCTGAGGATAGGCACAAGATGGCATGATGCTTATGAACGATTGTTTCGCAGTATTAATATGATGGTAGGATTTTTGCCTACGTGTCGGGGCAGTGAATGATTTGAAGGGAGGTTTACTCAGTGCATGGTCTAGAGATTCGGTAATTATTCTCGATAAGAGAAAAGCAATTGGCTTATGAATGTGCAGATTTGGGATGATGGAGTAGCGAGGCTTGGTGTTGTATGTGTGTGGAATTTTCTCCTATGATTAGGTGTCGTTGTCCCTACTGAATGTACTAAGCTCGCCGGTGTTATAATCTTCTACAATTCGACTTGGGAGCAAGAAATGGTGAGATAGTATTGAAGAAGTGACCGTCAGAGGTTGCATGGTGCGGTAGATCAGGGATAAATCAGTGTTTCTAATGTCGACGGTATGAGAAAGATGATCTTCGGAAAAGTGTAAAGTTAGCAGCAATCGTGGGTTCAAGCGCCACGAAGATAGATTTTATTTAAGGCTACTGAACTGCAAAGGACGAGGAAGGCAATGTGGAAAGCCTCAGCCGAGGTTCAAAAATTCTAAAAGGCCAGGTATGTGAAACGAAGGTCGAGTAGTTGATTAAGGAAGCGGGTTTTCCTAAAGTTGGAGAGTGGCGGAGTTGCATATGTGCTTGGTAGTAGGATAATCACGTACCTTAAGGAGAGTTCAGAGGGATTTGAGAATATTAGTGATTGGTGATTGGAGTCTACGGATTTAATCTAAAGCATGGTCTATTATGCGGCAGGAGAATTGGTATAATGGAAAGGAGCTGCTTGAGATGAAGATGGATACAACATAACTCGAATAGGAAGGATGTTGCCGGGCATTCAATTGATGTACACAAGGGTTGAAAGGACTTATGCAGCTAGAGGGTTAGCTCAGACTCAGGATGGATTATTGATGTCATGGTGATTGAACTCCGTGCAGCAGCATTGGAAGATATCGGAAAGTTATTTCCATAGGTGGGTTATTCCCTGTGAGTAGGTTAGCAGTCGCGTGGTTGGCGAAGCGTCTGTGAAGAATTCTATGGGCTATTCAGCAAGGAGATCAGTTGTGCAAATGTGTTAGATGATTTAGAAAATAAAAAGGGTGTTTTATAGGAAGATTCCGAGAGTTTTTGACGGTTGATTGCGCAAGGTTATGTCAATAAGAGATAAAGAGGTCGGGTGAATTCTAGATTGGTGAAATAATGGTTCCAAGCTAAGTGGGAGAGTCCCACCACTTATGATTGGGTTGTAAGGTTAACTACTTGCGAGGTTTCTAGTTATTAGAGTATTGATGGGTTATCTCACCTATGGGAAAATACCATAAGTGGTAATTTGAGCAAATAAGTTGTTGGATGCATGCTATGGTTGGCCTTATTGGCTCCTGTTCAGACTTGGAGGAAGGATTCAGGATTTACGCCTTGTATAGATGCAGGTTTCAAAGGAAGTGATTCTGCCGGGTGCTTTATCGAGAGGGTATTCATGTGTTATAAGATTTATGGAGTTGATTATATTCTGGACCAAGTCAGAGCGGGTGGCTCTCAACAACGAACCTAATGGGTTCAAAAGGGGTATAGAGTGGCGCCTAATGATTTCGAGCCTATAGGTGCGGTTGAGAATCAAACTCTTGCAGCAGCTTATGAGTGGAGGCTCAGAATGTTCTATGATGTTTTGACTTGCGGTGTAGCGCTTGAGAGGAAAATGAGAAAATACTTCGGATTCATAGAAGGATTTGCAGAATGGGCGTATCAGTTGAGGGTGCAAATATACATGCAGGGAAGGTATGAAATGGTTCGTGGGATGTGGTACAACATGGTCTCGTGATTCAAGGTCATTCAGGATGAGTGCAGATGGAGTATGTTATGTGTTGAATAGAGTTAGTATTATTTCTAAGGTAATCAAGGATAAATTGGAAGAAGATAGATTGATTAGCCATAGTTAAATTGGCATATTGGTGTCAGTGATCGGTTCCTTCAGCGTGATCAAGTTACGCAAGTGATTTGTGATGGTGCGTGTGAGGCTTGTTAGCTACCGCAATTGGTGTTAATTAGAAAGTATTCTATTGTTGTGGACTGTTATGTGGAGACGGGTCCCAGAGAGGTATGGTGGCTTAGACCACTACTTAGAGATTTGCATATTCTACGGGTATGAGAATTCACCTGTGTGTTGCTATGGTTCCCCTGAAGCGAGATAAGTGAAAAGATTTTATATGATGAAGTGTTAGCCTAATAGTGGTTTCGAAGCTATGATGAAAGGCGTGTTCTATCGCATGTTGGCATGTTAGGTGCAATGAGTGGTATGGAATTTGAAGTAAAGATCAAGGTAACAGCTCGGTATGGACAAGGATGTCACGAGCTCGGATGAGTAGGAAAGGAGTTTCGATGTCTAAGGTAAGTTGGTATTGTCTTCAGCGTCCCCTGAGATCAGTGTTTTGCGAACAAGGCTTTGCATCCTGGTTAATGATTCTTGATCGCTTTTTAGCATTAGTACGGCCGGTGGTTTGGAGGTACGACCCAGTTATTTGTTGTGGTAGGTTGTGGGAGTGTGTCCCACAGGAAGATTTTATAAGTGTGGCAGGTAGCCACTTGATTGATTAAAGACTTAAACCAAGTATGAAGGGTGTGTTAATATCGTTGATTTGAGAATATATATGCCTGGAGGGCACTCAGTCAATTAAGTTGTAAACTGCGGATGATTTCTCCGACTATGAGGGATGTTCTTATGTGTTATGAGCGGAAGAGGATTTATTAAGGACCTTTGAAAGGTAATTATCCTAGTTCAGTGTGATCAGAATCGGCTTGAGGTTAGTGGGTGGATTTAAATGTGAATATGAGCTCTATATCAGGCCAGACGTGTTCATTTCAGTAATGCACTCCTTATGGAGGAGTAGTCAGGGTGTTATTTCGTTGTCAGATATTTCATGTAATGATGTATTGCGTCGTGCGAGTTGTGAGGTGGCTTGGTGAATTGCTTATGTATTGAGGTTCCGCGTAGAGATGATGTTATATGAGTAAAATGGTTGTTGAGATTCAGATCGTTATCGCACCTCAGTTGTGCTTGAGTTTTGTATCTTATGGCACTATATGTTCCCCAGGGACGATATTATGCACTTAGCGTGCTGGTGACTGATATTCAATATTTTGTTGTAATAAGCAATCTAGCTCGGTGTACATCTCCTTATGTGAATTCTATGTGTGGATCGGGTGGCACGCCACCATGGGTATGTCATTTGGATCGAGGGGCACGCAGTTCATACTGGGTGAGATGAGATCATTTGGAGTTAGGATCAGTGCAATCTGATTACATGAAGTATAGTAGGGATCAAAGACCATTATTTGGTTCAAAATGAGGTAGTGGTTCTTGTCAGGAGTATAGACTCAATGATTGGTTGACTCGGCAGTTGGTTATGAATCTCTACACATCTCGTCTGTCGTAGAGGTGCTGTAACGGTTAGAGCAAGACATGTGTATGTCATGAGGTGCAATGAGAGCATCAGATTCGTGGAATTTCGACTAATTTGATCAGAGAATGGTATTGTGATCCTTGAGTAAAGTGGTGCAAGGTGTGAATTTAGAAAAGGCATGCAGTCATGTTTGGGGTTCAGTATATAGTGATTGATATGGTGTTCGTATATTGGAAACAATTCTAGCATAGAATTTCGGATGTTGGAATTGGGCCCTAAGGCTTATTTGCTTAAGCGAAAAAGGATATCTTCAGATTGATCGAACTAATATGCTCAACTGGATTGGGGTAGCACAGGAAGGTGCAAGAGGTGTCAAACAGTAATTTCAGACTACTTCAGTGTAGTTCTCAGCACGTTCGAGGACGAACGTATGTTTAAGTGGGAGAGAATGTAACGACCCGACCGGTCGTGTTGAGCCCTAGCATGTCGTTCAGCAGTCTGAGGCCATGAGCAGCTTCATTTCAGGTATTATGACATGTACGCGTGGTCGGAATTGAATTTCGGGAAGTTCACAGTTGATTTAGAAAGAGAATTCTCATTTCGGAAGCTTTAAGTTAGAAGAAATAATTAAGATATGATTTTTGAGTAAATGACCTCAAAATTGGGATCTTAAGGTTCCAGCAAGTTCATATGATGATTTCGGACTTGGGCGTATGCCCGGATCGGGCTTTGGATAACCTGGGAGCGTTTTGGCACCTATTGAGGAAGTTAGCATTTTGGAAGGATTTTCATAAGTTTGGCTTGAAGTGCATTTTAGTGTTATCGATGCTCGTTTGGGATTCCGAGTCTGTGAATAGTTCTGTATGGTGATTTTGGATTTGGGAGCGCGATCGAAAGTGAATTCGGAGGTCCATAGGTCATTTTGGAGCCGTTTGACTAAAGATAGAAATTTGAAGGTTTTCGAAAAGTTTGACCGGAAGTGGACTTTTTGATATCGCGGTCGGATTCCGATTCCGAAAGTTTGAGTAGGTCCTTAATACCGAAAATGACTTGCGTGCAAAATTTGAAGTCAATCGGACATGATTTGATAGGTTTTAACATCGAAAGTAGATGTTCGAAATTTTAAAGTTCAAAAAGCTTGAATTGGGCTGTAATTCATAGTTTTAACATTATTCGATATGATTTGAGGCTTCGAGCAAGTCTGTAATGTGTTTTAGGACTGGCTGGTAGGTTTGGTTGAGGTCCCGGGGGCCTCGGGTGTGTTTCGGGATGGTTTCGGATCGAATTTGGATAAAAATCTGTTGCTGGCTGCTGGTATCTGGTTTCCTTCTTCGTGAACGTGAAGCAAGTCTCGTGAACGTGAAGAGGAAAATAGGAGTTTGCTGGTTTCGGCCTTTACGAACGCGAAGGGGTGGATTGAGCTGCTACGCGAACGCGGGGGAGAGATAGCGAACGCGTAGAAGAAAAAGTTGGGCCTAGGTCTTTGGCCTATGCGAACGCGAGGCTTGGTACGTGAATGCATAGGGGGCTGGGTAGCTGGCCTTCACGAACGCGATAGACGGGCCGCGAATGCGTTGAGGAAATTTGGGGGCTGAAGCAGGTTGTGCTTCGCGAACGCGAGGGCATTTCCACGTTCGCGAAGAAGGGTCGCCTGAGCAGTGTTCTTTTAAAAATTGGGTTTTGGTTCATTTTCACTTTATTTCTTCCATGGGAGATGATTTTGGAGCAACTTTGTAGTGTCATTTTCATCACCAAGCATGAGGTAAGTGATTTCTATTGGTTTTGAGTTAAATACAAGGTTTATATATGGATTTAGACATGAAAAATGGTAGAAAACTTGGGGTTTGAGGAAAACCTTGAAAAATAGTATTCTTGGATTTTGACCACGATTTTGTGTATGGAATTAAGAGGGAATCATATATTTGAGTTCATGAGTTCATGGTTAAATTTTTTCTGCAAAAATTTTGAAATCCGGGCACATAGGCCCGAGGGCATTTTGGTCAAATTTTCGAACGGAGTTGAGAACTTATATAATTTGAATTGTTACAAGTATTAGAGTAAATTTTTATTGGTTTTCCCATTATTTGGATAGTTTTGGGGCATTGCGCATCAATTGGAGTCGTCGGAAGGGAATTGGAAACCAGTTGTGGATCTTCGGAGTGAGGTGAGCGTCTTTTCTAACCTTGTAAGAGGGAAATGTCCCCATAGGTAAATTAAATGGTTATGTGCTCCTATTTGTGGGGGCTACTGATAACTATAATTTTAACATGTTTTATACACATTCTTGCCTAAGCTTTGTGCGTGAATTGCCACAAATTAGTCCCAAAATTCTTACAAGTTGCGCTTGATTGCAGGTTTGAGCGACAAGATGACAAATGTCAAAGATCGGCTCGAAACGGAGTGAAATATGCCAAGTGTGAAAGTCAAGTGAAGTGGGGAACAAAGAGACCAAGCGCGGACCGCACAGCTTTGCCACGCGGCCTCGCTGGAAGTTCAGAGATTGGGCATTTCAGTTGTGACATGCACGGTCCGCGCTCATCTTGATGCAGTCCGCGCTCATCCTGATGCGGTCAGCGCCTGAGGAGGTTCAGAGACCAGAGAATGCAAAGGCAAACCCACGCGGCCGCGCACCAAAATAGTGCGGTCCGCGTGGATGGTTGTTCAGAGAGTGGTCATTTTGCCAAGTTCTCCACGCGGCCGCGCCCCATTTATGCGCGGTCCGCGCTCTTCAGCCAGTGCGGCCGCGCTACCTTTTTGCGCGGTCCGCGCCCCCAGCTTCAGAAGAGAGAATTAAAGACCAAGACCCCTACGTGGCCGTGCTGCATTTCTGTGCGGTCCGCGCCAGCCCCGCAGTGGTATTTTTGTCCAGTTTTTCTTGTGTACTATAAATAGAATATTTTACTTTTTTAGACTAGGTATTAGATATCAGATAGCCGCTGCACTCGTGAGACTCAAGTTTTAGCCTATTTTGGGCAATTTCATCTTGCTTTATCATGGATTCTTGTAGATTAACATTGTAGTTAATTAATATGTCGATTTTATCTACTATTTCTTCAATTTTTGTTTCTATTATGTCTAGCTAAACCCATTAGCTAGGGTTGTGGCTCAACCCTAATGTGGGTAATTAATGGGTGTGATGTTTAATGCTTGAATGATGTTGGGTGTTTGCTATTTGGGTTAATTTTATGATTTAATTAGGATTTGGTGGTTGCAAACACTAAGTCTAGCATAGTGGGTCTTGACTCTTCTTGATAAAGAGTGTCTATGATCCCAAAATTGACCCAACAAGGAATTGGGATGGACCCATGAGAATGGTAGTTCCAATTAACGGGTTAAACCTCGAGAGAGTAATTACCCAACTTGAACCCTAAGTTGCTTGGGCATATTGGCCTACCCAATTGGTATCGAGAGAGTCAATTGGTCAAAATCACTCTCTCTACCGAGAGGTGTGAGAGAGTGCAATCGTGCAATGGTTATAGCATAAGCGCCATAATCATCATTCTTGTATTAGTAATCTATACCCGTTAGTTGACCACCTAGGTAAATGCCATGACCCTAGTGCCTTTCTCTATCTTGCATACAACCTAGAATTAATATCTTAGCATAACTTAGTTTTAATTAGTAGTTGTTAAATTGTAGTTGATAATCACAAAAACCCCAAAAATGTTAGAAGTACAATTAGGAGCTAAAACGCATTTCTAGACCAAACAAATACTCGACTCCATTCCAAGATCCCTGTGGAAATTGACTCCGATACCACTATTGGGTAAAAGTCTTAGCGCCCACTCTTCCTAAGGTTGAGTCCGCCGCGATCACTTTTTGGCCCCGTTGCCGGGGAGCTTTTCGGTGTTTGACTATTTGTTGGCTAGTTTTGTGTTTTGCTTCTTTTTCCTTCTTTTTACTAATTCTATTTGTGTCAATTCACTCAGGTACACATGGCTTTAAACGCAAATGACCCTATTGGCAACGTGGTCGTGGGGAGGAGGTTGAGGATCTAGAACAAGAAGATGTATTACCTCATGCTCCTAGGAGAGGTCGAAATGCCAATGCAAATGCTAATGCTAATGACAACATACCAGACCCTCCTCCACCTCCACCAAGAGTGGAACCAAGAGTTCTACCTAATCAAGGGTACGCAAATGGAATAGTTCCTCCCCGAATCCGGGCGGGGAACTTCCAGATTACAAATGTGATGCTTACCTTGCTCGAACAACGAGGGTATTTTACGGGTGCCTCTGACCAAAATGCTTGCAAGCACTTGAAGGGGTTCGTAGATACTTGCTGGGGGAGTAAACAAACCAATGTGTCAGAGGATGTGTAACGACCCGACCGGTCGTTTTTGGAATTGACGCCCCGAACCCCCATTAACTGCTTTCCCTAATTTCATTTCTGCTATTTTGGTTTGCCGGGACGTTTGATTCTAGGATTCGGGGTGTTTTGGGAAACTTAGTCCCTAAATGAGAGCTTAAGAGTTGAAAAATGGTTCGTATTCGGAACAGTATGAATACGACCTCGGAATGGAAATCCGATGGTTCCGTTATCTCCGTTAGGTGATTTCGGGGTTGGGAGCGTGTTCGGAATGTTATTTCGAGGTCCGTAACTCTTTTAGGCTTAAAGTGCCGAAGTTTGAATTTTTGAAGTTTTCGGTCCGATAGTGAGATTTTGAACTGAGGGTCGATTTGATTTCCGGAAGTTTCTGTAGCTCCGTCATGTCATTTGGGAGGTGTGTGCAAAATTTCAGCTCATTCGGACAAGGTTTGGATAGGTTTTTGATCGAAAGTGTGTTTGATTAGAATTTGAAGTTCATAGGCTTGAATCTTTTATTAATTCGTGTTTCTGGCGTTGTTTTGGGTGATTTAAGGATTGGTAAAAGTTCGAATAAGGTATTAGGTGGTATTGGTGCTTTTGGTTGAGGTCCCGGGGGTCTCGGGATGATTTCGGGTAG
>MU689416.1:83796-106285 GCA_026770625.1 Nicotiana glauca | reverse complement strand
TGATGTATTTATTATTTATATTTTATTTTATTATTATTATTTTTTATTTATTTTCCAAATTTCCTAGTATTTGTTCTACAATTTTTAATGACGTTTTCCTAATTAATTCCCTTTTTATCTTCATTCATCCAATTAACCAACACTGGTATCTCACACGAGTCACACAATTGCAACCAAAAGTTATTTTATTTTGATTTTGGAATTCTTTTACTTGGGGTAAAAATCACGTGCTCACATTGGTGACCGGCGGCGTTGTTGCCGCCGGGTTTCAGACGGTGGGGTCACATGGCAGCTAGGGTTCCGCCTGGTCTGTCTCTAAGCTTTGAGAGAGACGAAGGGGGTGAGAGGGGGGTGTTTGGATTGTGGGCTGGGGTGAGAGATTATCCTTATATAGTGGGGGGATGGTTTGATCTTGGCCGTTGGATCAATCACGATCAACGGCCTGGATCACTTTGCTAATGGGGAACCACGCCGTTTGGCTTAAGTGGGGGTCGGTTGGAAACGGGTAACGGGTCAGGCCAGTAAATGGGTAAGGGAGACGCGATCTTGGCCGTTCGATCAAAACAAATCAATGGCTCAGATCTATTGGTCGGATACGACGCCGTTTAAGGCATCTGAGGGCTTGACTAAATTGGACCGGGTAAGGCAAATATTTTGGGCCTGGATTTGGTCAAATATGGACGGCCCAGTCCAGTTTTTCTCTCTGTTTTCATCTCCTTAATTTCCAATTAATAAAACCAAAATTCTAAATTAAGATAAAAATCAAAAATTAACCAAATGCCTATTGACTCCTAATAATAATTATCACACAAGATTAAACACCAATTAAAAGTAAGCTCACACAATTTGGACATTAGATGCTAAAAATGCAAAGTTCATTATTTTTTGTGATATTTTTTATTTTTTGTAAAACAAACTTAATTACTCTTAATTATCCGAAATGTAAAATTAAATCCTAAAAATGAAAATTCGGCATATTTTGTATTTTCATTAATTTGAACAAATAAACATGCACAGAGAAAATGCAAACAATAAAAGAAAAATAACACAAAATTCACAACAATTGCAAACAACACAAAATTATTTTATCTTAAATTTTTGAGAGTAATTCTCATATATGGCAAAAATCACATGCTTACAATTATGTAAGAAATTTTTGATGGGGGCATAAACTCGCTACCCACATCTTGAAAAATCAGCCTTAGCCCTCGTAGTCGATTCTCCAAAGCTAAGGCCTTATTTCCAATATCACTTGATAGCTATGTTGTTGACTTTTTTCCAACGGAATATTCTTCATAAGCCTGAACTCCCAGGTGGGATGGCCAAGTGGGTCATCAAAATGAGCAAATTTGACAAGGAATATAAACTTAGGACTGTAATTAAGTCACAAGTTTTGGCCGACCTTGTGGCCGATTTCAGTTTGGGACTATTGCCTCCGGCTACCAAAGAAGCAGTAATGTTATCATAATCGACATCAGGAGTTTGGACCCTATTCACGGATGGAGCTTCCAAAGTGAAGGGGTCAGGGATGGGCATAGTACTAGCCACACCATCGGGAGAAACCCTAACGCGTGCCATAAAAATTGTTCCTCTGAGTAACAATGAAGTAGAGTATGAAGCTTTGATCGCAGGGCTCGAATTGGCACAAGGACTGGATTCTGAAGTCAAAAAAATCAAATGAGACTCGTAGCTGGTGGTAAATCATGTTTACAGGATCTTCGAAGTGAAAGAGGAATGCATGCAATAATACGTAATGAAGGTCTACGTTTTGCTTGCTCGATTTTGGGAGTGTTCAATTACGCATATCCCGAGGGAATAGAATGCACAAGCAGATGCACTAGCTAACCTTGTCCGTTTATGGAAATGAAAGGATCGAACTCTGGTACGGTCATACAACTTATACATTTGGTAGTAAACACATATAGTTATTACGAGGTAAATGCAACTAATTTGGTTTGGGACTAGAGAAACGAGATTATTGACTATCTCGAGCACAGGAAATTGCCTGAAGATCCTAAGGCATGTCGGGCACTACACACTAAAGCAGCTCGATACAGCTTCAAGATGGGGTCAATTGTACAAAAGATCTTTCTAAGGCCCATTGGCCCAATGATTGGGAGCCTTTGAAGCGAATTAATTTATACGAGAAGTCCACGAAGGGATCTGCGGAAATCACTCAGGCACAAATTCCTTAGTACTAAAATTAATTAGAGTAGGATATTATTAACCTCGGATGGAACAAGACGCCAAAGCTTATGTTCAACAATGTGATAAATGCCAACACTACCGTTGGTACATCAACCGGTAGAGCCATTGCACTCTATTTTTTCACCATGGCCATTCATGAAATGGGGAATGGAGATCGTTAGACTACTACCCCCAGCCCACGGTAAGGTAATATTTCTATTGACTTTAACTGACCATTTTGCTAAGTGGATAGAAGCAGGTCCTTATCAAAATATCGGTGAACGTGAAGTGGTATATTTATTGTTGGAGAACATAATTTGCAGATTTGGGATACCAAAATAGATAGCCTGCGACAACGGGCCACAATGTATATTCGCAAAGGTCACAAAGTTCCTTGAAGACTTGAAAATAAAAAAGATCACATCATCACCCTATCATCCGAGTGCAAAGGGTAAAGTAGAATCAACAAATTCACAATTTGCTGCTTCTGCCTTCCAGATTTCTTATTTGCTGCCTTTGCATTCGAGCTACTAACCATTGTTCTCATTTCAACCTGTAGACTTCCTATAGTCTACTTCTGTTGTCCAGCCATGAAGCTAGTAGGAAAATGTTGTTGCTGCCCTGTATTTGGTTGTATTAGTGTATCAAATTGAGTGTGTGCACGCTGTTGTTGCATCCCAGGAGAATGACCATGAGCATAAGAAGCTTCTTGACTGTGTCGCTGCTGCTGCCCTTCAATGGAATCATCAAGCTCCCAATTCTCCTCTTCTTCATACAGTTCAAATCTTAGAGGACATGCTTAGAGCATATGTGATTGACTTTAAAGGGCAGTGGGATCAGTTCTTACCTTTGGCTGAGTTTTCTTTGAACAACAATTACCAGTACAGCATCGAGATGGCTTCATTTGAGGCTTTGTATGGACGGCGATATTGTTCCCCTATCGAGTGGTTTGAGCCTGGTAAGGCTAAGTTATACAGAACAGACTTGGTGAAAGATGCCTTGGACAAGGTAAAGTTAATTCAGGAGAGGCTTCGCACAGCTCAGTCCAGAGAGAAGAGTTACGAGAATCAGAAGGCGAATGATGTATCATTTATGGTTGGCAAGAAGTTCCTCTTGAAAGTCTTGCCAATGAAGGGTGTTATGAAGTTCGGGAAGAAGGGGCAAGCTGATCCCAAGGTTTATTGGCCCATTTGAGGTGTTGAGGCGAGTTGGGGAGGTTGCTTAATAGCTTGCTTTATCCCTCAGTTTATCGGGTGTTCGTCCAGTTTTCCACGTATCCATGCTTCGGAGGTGTATCATGCCGACTTATCCCATGTGCTGGACTTCAGCACTATTCAGTTGGATGAGTTTGGGTTACAAAGATGAGCCAATTGCCATTGTTGAAAGGCAGGATCGCCAGTTAAGATCCAAGAGTATTTTAGTGGTAAAGGTCCAGTGGAGGGGCTAACCAGTCAAGGAGGCAACCTAGGAGTCCGAGAAGGACGTGTGGAGCAGATATCCACATTTATTTAGAACCTCAGGTACTTTTCTATGTCCATTCGAGGAAAAACATTTGTTTAAGAGGTGGATAATGTAATGATCAGACTGGTCGTTTTGCTTTTTAGAATCCCATTCCCCTAAATAAAAACTTTTGCGCTTTCTTTGACTAATTTACGATTTGCGAGGATGGTTGGTTTGGGATTTGGAAGAGCTTGAGTTGAAATAGGATAACTTGAGTCCTTCAGATTTTCTTAAAATGCTAAGTTTGATTTTGGTCAACGTTTTTAGCAAATGGACTCGAATTCGTGTGTTGACGGTACCGGAGGGTCCGTAGGAAAATATGGGACCTGAGCGTATGCCCGGAATCGAATTCTGAGGTCTCTAGCCCGGGTAATGAATTTTTATTAGAAATTGTTAAACTGAAATCATAAGGATTTAAAGAAACTAAATAATGATTGATCACATCGGTATCGGGCTCGTATATTGGTTCTAGAGCCCAGTACAGGTCCAATATAATATTTAAGACTTGCCCTCAAAATTTAGTGTGAATCCAAGTAGTTTAAGTACGTTTAGGCACGTTAGAAGAGAATTAAGAACTTGAAGTTCATAAGTTTGATTCAATTGGTTTTAGGGGGTGATTCTTAGATTTAGCGTTATTTTGGGCGTTCCGAAGGTTCGAGCAAGTCTGTTTCATGATTTCAAACCTGTCGATATGTTTGGGTGGGGACCAGGAGCCTCGAGCGTCAATCGAACGAGGCTCGAGTGAAGTTGGAATTTTTTAGAAGAGCTGAAGACTCAGGTTCCTGTCATAACCGCACATGCAGTTGGTCAACCACAGGTGCGAGACCGCAGAAGCAATCGTCCTCTCGCAGATGCGGCCCAGGGTCGGGTAGGCCAAAATCGTATAAGTGGTTGCGCAGAAGTGGCTTCAAGACCGTAGAAGCGGTCCCAACTCGCTTGGCCAATTTTGCATATGCAGCCTTCCTCTCGCAGAAGCGGGACCACATATGCGGTCCCCTGACCGTATATGCAGAAATCACTGAAGCAATGAACTTCATTTAATATGGTTTTTAAGTCATTTTGGCCATTTTCACTCAACCATTGGGCGATTTTGGAGCTCTTGAGAGAGGACTTTCACCTAACATCTTGAGGTAAGTTCATCCTACCTATTCCTAGTATAATACATGTGTCTTAGGTAGATTAACACACAAAGATTAAGGTAAAATTATGGGGTTAGAGCAAAACCTAGTGTTTTGATAAAAGTTTGATTTAACCACAAAATTTGGCATGAAATGTATTAAAAATCATATAATATTGATCCTTGGGTTATAAACAACTATCTTCGAAAAGTTTCAAAATCCGGGCACGTAGGCCCGGGGATCGGATTTTAGGAAACTTGTGTTTGGGGTTGGAAAATTACTTTAGTAATTAAAATGCGTACTCTTGAGCTTGTATTGACTAGTTCCTATCTCGTTTAACTAGTTTTGGATCGTTAAGCTCCAAATTGAGAATGTGGGCTCGTTCTTGGTATTAGAAGTACATTTTGGAGTGAGGTGAGTCTCATTTCTAACCTTGTAAGAGAGAATTGTCCACATAAGAGTAATAATTGTATAATTTGCTATAAATGTGGGGGCTACGTACGCACTAGGTGACGAGAGTCCGTGCGTAGCTATATATTAATTGTCCGGGTAGTTTAGGACCCGTATCATGCTATATTTGCAAATGTTTATATGTCTTCTTGCTAATGTGATCATTTAGGATATGCTAGAGAATTCGAAATGAACATATGTATTCTTGAGCATTTGTATGAGTTTATTTGAATATAAATGCGCCTTCATGTATTTCCTGATGATAATTGATATTTATGGATCGGGCCGATCACCTCGGTAAAAATAGAGGCATCTATGGTTTGCGCCATGCGACCCTCTAGCAATGCATAGTTTCTTTTCTGTTGGATCAGGCCATCGACCTCGGCATAATGTGCGCATGATATCTATTTGAATTATTATTGATGACTTGCTTGTTAAATGTTTTGAAATGTAAATGGATAACTGTGATATCATTAAGGACATGACTTAGTAATCCTTATTGCAACCGTTATATAATTGTGACCTTCATGCCTAGCATAACACCATATTATATTATTTGACCCTAGTAGGTATTAAGTCGATTTCTCGTCTTTACTTCTTTGAGATTAGATGGGACACTTAATGGGTACATATTGTTTATGCACTCATACTACGGTTCTGTACTTAATTGTACATGCTCTGAGGCAGGTACATCTAGCTATTAGACTGGTGCGTGTCCCTAAACATACTCTGATACTTCCACGGTGAGCTGCTTCCCTTCTTGTTCCGATCAGCATCTTGATGGAGTCTCTCTTACTTTTGACTGTCTATTTTATTTCAGACAGTAGGATAGATCTATTATTTTATATATTCTACTAGTTTCTCACAGTTTGTGACACCAGGTCTTGGCACACACATTAATAGACCTTTCTTTTGGGAATCTGTATAATTACTTTGATACATTACTGATTATCACATGTTTTTAACTTCAAATTTAGAAATTATGGTATCTATTTTGGCAAGTAAAATGAACACTTATTGACTCTTCCACGTTGGCTTGTCTGACACTGGTGTTGGGCGCCGTCATGACCTATAATGGAAGTTGGGTCGTGATAGAAGTAAAGTTTGTTGTCGAACAGAGATTACCCGACCGTTTATAAGTGCAAGACACTAAGGGATTATCAGATAATCTTTGGCTCGATAGCATAAATTCCTAAGGGGAAGTGAATTTTGCTATAGAACTGAAGATTATCTAGCAATTCACTGGTGGAATCCTCGAAAGGGCAAAATTTCTAGTGCTCAAATTCACATTCTTTGTATTTGAACGCTAGGGGGAATGATATGAGGATATGGCAACAATAACTTCCACTCCGACCGGAATACGAAACCCCGAAACATAGTTGTATCATCGGGACCTGGGACTGTGCGGCTAGCTTTGTAGAAACAAGTAGTACAAGTTAGCCACAAGAAATGACAATTCATTTTTACCACAATGAATGCTTATGTACTTTTAAAATTCCTTTTATTTCTATATTGTTTCTTGTCTGAACGACGAATTGATTTTATCATTTGAAAGTTAAACAAGTACTTCAAATGCTAGTGTTGTAATGAACAGTAGATGTCCTCTTCAAGAGTACCGTAAACATAAGAGGCCCTCTCTATGAAAACCCTCACATTAAAGGGTTGATTTCGTAAGAAATTATGCCAGAAAACCAAATGCATACATATCCGAAGCCTTGCACAATTAGGCACAAATAGTAAATCGGGCACAAACATTTAAATGAAAAAGATGCAAAGAGCAAACCTGCGCAAATATTTAATTGAAAAAAGATGCAAAGAGCAAACCTGCGCAAATACTTAAACAAAATAACAAAAAGAGAAAAAAAATTATAAAATTATCTCTATTTACATTAAATGTGCCAAACATCACAAGTATAAAAGTGTGAAAAAGAAAGCAAGAATTAAACTGCTTCATCTATGGAACCCAGAGGAAGAGAAGCATCTACGCCCCCAAGAAAAATGGGAAGACTCGTCGTCAATTCAGTATCATGGACCTCGTCATTTGGGCCTTCATCATCATCACCTTTTGTTTCTTCTTCAATTCCTAAGAACTCAGAACCGGAACCAAAGAATCGATAGCATTAGGTCGGGCAGGAAGTCACCTTTTTGTGGCTAATTACAGCTCATGTGCCTTAGCAATTTTGGCATCAAAGTTAATTACACCCGCTTTGGCCTCTTCCAAGGTTTTTCTCTTCATGTTGTACATAGAATATGTTTTCTAAATAATGAGGAAGTCGCTCGATGCTGAAGTTCCTATTTAAGTCAGCCAACCTTAGAAGAAAGGTTATCCCCCGTAGATCTAACGTGATAAGAGCCTAATATCAAGGTCACGAATAGTAGAGCTAAAAATTCTGTTGTGCTTAATGGTCCTCTTATGCTTCTCCTCCAATTGGCAATAATTCACCTCGACAACAGTAACTTCTTCAACCTTGGAGTTTAAGGCCGCCTCCAAATTATTCAACCTTTTAGTGGAAGCAGCCTCACGATCGGATGCAGCAAGAATGACATTATGGACGTCAACCCATTTGGACCTAGCCTCTTCAAATTGAGACCTCAAAGGGACGATCTCTTGGCTAAACCCTAAACCCTAAACCTAAAACGAAAAGAATTGGTAGCACTAGGTCGGGCAGGAAGTCACCTTTTTGTAGCTAATTACAGCTCATGCGCCTTAGCAATTTTGGCATCAAAGTTAATGACACCCGCTTTGGCCTATTCCAAGGTTTTTATCTTCATGTTGTACATAGCATATGTTTTCTAAATAATGAGGAAGCCGCTCGATGCTAAAGTTCCTATTTAATTCAGCCAACCGTAGAAGAAAGGTTATCCCCCGCAGATCTAACGTGACAAGAGCCTAATATCAAGGTCATGAATAGTAGAGCTGAAAATTCTATTGTGCTTAATGGTCCTCTTATGCTTCTCCTCCAACTGGCAATAATTCACCTTGACAACAGTAACATCTTCAACCTTGGAGTTTAAGGCCGCCTCCAAATTATTCAATCTTTTAGTGGTAGCAGCCTCGCAATCGAATGCAGCAAGAATGACATTATGGACTTCAACCCATTTGGCCCTAGCCTCTTCCAATTGAGCCCTCAAAGGGGTGATCTCTTGACTAAGGGTCACTATTTCTTGCTTGCTTTGCTGCAACTAAGCCTCCAACTCACCAGCCTCGGCAGCTCGTGCTTCCAGTTCCAAGAGGCGAGCAGTAGTTTGATTTTGCTCGACTGAAAATAGATCCCGCTCGGAGGTAATTTCCTCTTTATCACGAATCAGCCTTTAGAGGCCCTTGGAAGCTAGAAATTTGTCCTGCAAAATGAAAATGCAAATTCAAATCCTACAATATAAAAGATAGAAGAAATAACAAAGGAAATGAAGAATATATTGTTGCTTCGTTGTGCGTGGCATTATTCAACAAACACTCTCCCAAGAGAGCTTGTATCTTTTTCCTATCTTTTTCTAAAGTCAAAGGCTTCATATAGTTAGCAAGTTCCATCAGCCGGGATAATAGATGGCACCCGGTAGAGACCGAGAGGGTGACGCCCATCCACCTTTAGGGACCTTCGGAGGGGACAGAATGATTTTGCCCCAGGTTACCATGAACTAGGGACTGGGGAAGTGGGACATCCTCCTTTCGGGAAGATGCAGTCGACGGAGATGATGTAGCAGTTGTTGGTGGCAAAGGAAGAGTTGGTGAAGAAGGAGATGAAATTGATGGAGTTAAAGGATGAGAAGTGTATGCGGCAAGTGTAGTGTTGATTGTTGGTCGCTCATCAACCGAAGATGGAAGGGACCTAGTACTACGCCTCACGGTACCGGGCACTTGGATTGGAATTCAGAAACAAGAGTTGGAATTTTCCACCATATCATACTCCCCCCACAGTGCCAAGGAATCGTCCTCGTTTGGTATAATTAACTCAACAGATTGAGCATTCTGTTGAGCTAAGGAAGGTCATTGTCTTCTATGTAGAGAAGCCCCCTCCTCGTTGGCTTCTTTATCATCGTCGACCACCACGGTGTCTATGGTCGCTCGGGCGCGGGGCCCATCAACACAACTTTCAGAGATGACTCGGGTGCGACACTCTTTGTTTTTTTGTTTTTTCCCAGCCGCAGAGGAACATCTTCTTTTTTGTTGCTTATTCTCTGATCAGGGACTCTGAGAATAAGCACCTACACTAGAATTAGGCCTGGAGACTATTTGGGTAAGCGTCTCCTGTAGTAGCCTAGCCGCATCAGTAGGATCAACCAAAACGTCCTCATCAGGGACGATAACTGAGCCTTGGGGTAGACTTGAATTCAAAAAAGGAAAAAGGGTTAATCAGCTTTCTTATACGAAAGGGAAAAGCGAGATGTGTTTAACCTACCATGATTTTTAGCGTTCCACCCGTATTTAAGGGCTAGTTCCTTCCATGTATGGGTCTCGGGCATAGTTACGTCCAAAATATTTTAGACCCGCTGGTCCAAGCCTTCAACCTGGGTGGAAACCACCGAGTTGCTGAAATGAGGAATCAGTAACAACATGGGGTAATCTTTAACTAAAATAAGAGACAAACGATGAACTTAAGAGTACATTTCCACAACTCAGGAAAGGATGAAGTTGTGGCCGGAATGATGTCTTTAATGGCAACTGCAATGATCTCTTCCATCTATCCACGGTTGTTGTTGTCATCTATGTTGGCTAGTAGAGCATAATAGACCCGTTTGCTGAAATTTATCATTCCCCCACAAAAAATCTTGGGGGAATAAAGGTTCATTAATCGAGCTAGAGTTAGCTCATCTCCCATTTCCTGGCATAGAGGTTGAAGACAAGCAACTGTCCTCCACACAGAAGAACTTATTTGTGTCAGGCACACTTGGTAGCGGATACAGAACTCCACAATAATGGAATCAAGCTCCCCGCTCAAAGAGAAAGACCCCAAAGTGAATAGATACATATAAAAATACATGAAACCCTTTTCTGGGTAAGGTTATCCGCTCCAGCAGATCAGGAGAGGTAATGTTTAAATCTTGGTAATGGAAATCTTCCTTCACATCAGGAATACTGGAAGGGTGAATAAAAGAAAGGTACACACCAACGACACGCGTACATAGGTTAGCGGAAGGAAACTTCTCTTCGTAGTCTTTAGTTGTGACAAAACTTCTTGGGATGATGGAGCTCACCGTAGAAGGAGCAACATCATCAACTTTACCTTTGTTCTATGAGGAATTAGGTTTTTTAAAAGAAGAAGCCATTTTTATCAGAAAAGAAGGAAGAGTTTCTCTGAAGAAGAAGGTTGAATAAAGGCTTAAGACAAAGTACGAGTTGAATAAAGAGAGTTTGAGAGAGTTTGGAGAAGTAGGAAGTGTAAATAAAGAAGTTTGATGCATATAAGTAAAATAATAGACCGCTAAAATCATGGCCATAATTACCTCATAACAGGAAAAAATGATGTTGAATCGTGGGATAACGCGTGTTCGGGGCATTAAATGCGGAGAGACGTGCATCTAATCAATCTTCAGAAACTTTTCAAAGGGAGTCAGAGAATTTCCCACAAAGAAAGGTATCTCTACCAACTTTTTGGTGACACAAAGTTACGCTAACGAAAAGTAGGGGGACTATCTGTATGGGGTAAATATATTTATATTTAATGATCGCATGAGAAAGCAACACGTGGAGTCGAAGACAGAAGATAGTCGGACCCGAAGGCAATGATATCGTTTTTCATTGGAAAGAATGATATTCATAAATGCAAAATACATGTATGTCAACCGGTAGCATTCAATGAAAAATACTCTATAGCATTAAGGGCATGATGTGTTACAGAGAATAGGGCATTCACTGCCTACCGTTATATATTCTTAAATGGCTCTCATAATTGTCATTTAAGAGGAGCTTTGTAACGACCCGACAGGTTGTTTTGCCTTCTAGAATCCTGTTCCCCTAAATAAGACTTCTTGTACTTGCTTTAACTGATTTATGACTTGCGGGAATGGTTGGTTCAGGATTTGGAAGAATTTGGGTTGAAATCCGAACACTTGATCCCTTAAGGTTGGATTAAGAGGCAAAGTTTGACTTCGGTCAATATTTTTGAGTAAACTACCTCGGAATCAAGATTTGAAGGTTCCAATAAGTTTTCATGATAATTTCAAACTTGGGCGTATGTCCGGATCGAGTTTTGGATGACCCTGGAATATTTTTGGCGTCTTATAGTGAAAGTTGATTCCTTAAGGAGTTTGAAGTTCTTTAAATTTGGTTTGGAGAGAGTTTTTGTGATTTCGAGGTCCGAACGAAATTCCAATATCGGAATAGTTCTGTACTTGTACGCAAAATTTGGTGTCAATCCGAGTAGTATAAGTACGTTTCGGCACATTGTAGGCAGATTGGAGAACTTGAAGTTCATAAGCTTGATTCAATTGGTTTTATGGGGTGATTCTTATATTTAGCGTTGTTTCGAGTATCCCGAGAGTTTGAGTGAGTCCGTTTTATGATTTTAAACTTGTCGGTATGTTCAGACGAGGCCTTGGGGGCCCTGAGCGTCAATCGAACAAGGCTCAATCTAAGTGGGAAATTTGAGAAGGAGTTGCAGCTCCAGTTTTGTCATAACCGCACCTACGGTTGGCCAGCCACAAGTGAGAGACAGCAGAAGCGACTTACCAATCGCAGATGCGGCCCAAGGGGAGGAAATCAGGTTCCGCAGTGCAGCTACTCTTCTGCAGAAGCGGTCCCTAGACCGCAGATGAGGCCCCAGCTAGCCCGCCCCAGTTCCGCAGAAGCAAACGATCCCTCGCAGAAGCGAGACTGTAGATGAGGTCCCCTACCGTAGGTGCAAAAATCGCTGAAGGCAGTGCCTTCATTTAATTCGGGAATATATTATTTTTGACACATTTTATTCATTTCTTGGGTGATTTGGGAGCTTCCGACGGGGAGATTTCAGCCTAGCATTGTGAGGTAAGTTATTTCTACTTAATGTGAGTTGAATACATAGTTTAGGGGTAGATTACACCATGTAAATTAGTAAAAATTATGGTTTTAGAGTAAAACCTAGGGTTTTGATAAAAATAAGATTTGACCACAATTTGTTATGGAATATAGAAGAAATCATATATTCTTGATCCTTAGGTTATGGGTAACAACTTTCTTCAAATATTTCCAGAATCCGGGCACGTGGGCTCGAGGGTAAATTTTAGGAACCTTGCATTTAGGGTTGGAAAATTAGTTTAATAGTTAGAATATGAACTCTTGAGCATGTATTGACTAGTTCATACCCCGTTTGAATAGTTTTGGATCGTTCAGCTCCGATTTGAGGGTTTGAGCGCACCCTTGAATCTGGAAGTAAGTTTTAGAGCAAGGTGAGTCTCTTTTCTAACCTCGTAAGAGGGAATTAACCCCATAGGTGAATTAAATAAATATATGTGACTATCTTTAGGGGTTACGTACGTATGTGGTGACGAGAGTCCGTACATAGATACTATTATGCTAATTGTCCGGGTAGTTTAGGACTTGTATCATGTTATACTTGCAAATGCTTGCATCCTTGCTTGCTACTAAGATCACTTAGGACATGTTAGAATGTGCGCATATTATTTATGTGGAACTTTTTGTGATTTACACTATTTGAATGTTTCGGAATGTAACTTATGACATGATATGACTGAAATTTATATGTTGTTCACAATGAATATTTGTATCTTCTCGCACTTGAACTGTCATTATATTCATGTTGTTCATGCTTAGCGTAAAACTTAAGCTATATTATTATCGACCCTAGTAAGTGTCAAGTCGACCCCTCGTCACTACTTCTTCGAGGATATACTGGATACTTGCTAGGTACATGTTGGTTATGTACTCATACTATACTTTTGTACTTAACTGTATATGATCTGAGGCAGGTGCATCTAGCTAGCCATTCGGCGCACGTTCATGATACCTGGTCGAGATCTCACGGTGAGCTGCCCCTTCTGAACTATTCAGTATCATGGCGGAGTTTCTCCTTTTGTCAGTTGCTGTCTATTCTATTTCAGGCAGTAGGATTAGTTGTATATTTTACTAGTTTTCCTAGTACTTGTGACACTAGTTCCCGGCACACATATTTGTAGACTATTATTTTGGGTTGTATTTCTATTGTCATGAATTTGTTACTTATCGATTGTTTAAATTAGGATTTAGTAAATGTTGGGATTGTTTGGTAAAATAAATGAGAACTCACTAGTTGATTAGGGTTAGCTTGCCTAACAACGATTTTGGGCGCCATTACGGCCTATAATGGAATTTGGGTCGTGACAAGCTTGATCCTAGGACCTTGTTCCCTAGATGTAACAATAAATAGTGAGCTATATTATCATTGTAAGGGGGCGAATTTTCAGACAAGCATACATCATATTCTATCAAAAGCTCAATAACATTTTACTTTCTTGCTTATTTATATTATCTTTACTGCCTCCGAAAGCTCTACACCCGGGACTAAGATATCTGTCATTTTATTTCAATTTCAATGCTAACTCTTATATTTTTATATAATTCATTTATTATTTTTGGATCAAATTGATTCACTTATCTATAAACTACGTATAAATTCAACTATACTATTTTACGGGTAAACAATGCTTTTATCATTTTATGTGACACGATTAACGAGATAATAAATTTAGCGTATTCATTTGACTTATTACTACCTCATAATAAGAGGGAATACAAGCAACACTTGGACATATGCATGTTTTATCATGAGGTATTTTTGGTATTTTGCATTTATCTATGTTTTACTGCTGCTGTACATGTAGGCTTTACTTGTACCTTTCCCTTCCTCTAAAATAGAATGGGCTAGTCAGTTTTCGGACTGGTAATTTAAAAATAGCCAACGTTTGGAAAGTCATTAAAAATAGTCACTATTTTGCTGCAACATATAAAGTTCCGGGATAATATACTAGAGATTGGTATACGTGTGTATGAACTTTCAGCATATTATGATGAAACTCCAATACACGAAAAATTCCAGCATAATATACTGGAGATTGAAGCGTCTGTATATGAACTTCTAGCATAATATGTTGGACCAATACAATATAATATGCTGGAAGTTTAGTATAATATACTGGAAGTCCTATATATTATGCTGGAGTTCCAATTAGTTTTCAGATTTTAAACAGTATTTTCATTCAGCTTTATCTTTACATAAAAAAAATTCTAAATTTCAATTATTGTAAAATTGTTATTATTTTTGAACGACCACTTATAAATTTGATTCTTTTTGAATTTCACCCTCCCTCCTCGGAAAAATACAGTGGACCACTTGTGTTGATTTCCTTCCCTATTCCCAAGAAGTGCAACACAATTCCCTTTGGAAAAAGTGGGGTCAACTAAAATTCCATTGCCCACGTAGCAATTTCCCAGCCTTTTGTTTTGCTGATTGGACTCACTGACACGTGGTCTTGGTGACTAAATGCACTATCTAACTTTGTATATTTAATTGTAGGTCTCGATTATTCATCCTGTCATTAAATTAATAAACATGGAGTATAATAAAGTTTTCGGGAAGAAATTTAAAAATAGTCAGTTTCAAAAGTAATCAAAATTTAGTCATCGTTATGTTATGCTGGAGTTCCAGCATAAGTATCCTTGAACTCCAGCATATTATACTGGAATGCCAGGATAAGTATGCTAGAACTCAAGTATAATATGATGGAGTTCCAGCATAAGTACACTAAAACTCCAACATAATATACTAGAGTTCCAGCAAGTATACCGGTCCAACATAATATACTGGATTTGGAGCACCAGTGCTCCAGAATATACTGGAGCCAGTAAAGTATATCAGTCCAGCATAATATGCTGGAGTTCATATACAGGTGCACCTAACTCTGGTATATTATGTTGGACCGGTCTATGTTGCAGCAAAATAGTGGCTATTTTTTATTGACTTAGTAAACGCTAGCTATTTTTGAATGACAAATCCGAAAACAGACTATACCATGCTATTTTTACAAGTTTTCGGGCTCTATATTGACTTCCTTGTGCGCTTTCTTCATGTTGATGTCATATATTTTTACTTCTTCCTCTAAAATAAAAGTTTACCTTTCTCTTTATTGTGGTAATTGTAAAAAAGTTCAAGATGCAAAATGAATTACTGAACTAAATATTGTTCAAAATTAGTGTTGAATAATTAGCAGCCACTATGTTTTTTATTGGGATTATTCTTTTTCTCTTGTTTGAGTCGTATTAAAAGAACCTTTGGGAAGCGCTTCCTAATATTGTTACAACCTAATATTGTACTCCAATAATTGAAAAAAAACTGCCCTTACAAAGTTTGCCAAAATTAGGAACTAATAAAAAGTATCAATTTAAATGGAAAAAGATAAATAATTTAACCAATGGCGTAAAATCCCCAATTATTGAATCAAGTCAATCCTAAAATAGAATTACTTGCATAGCTCTCCAACAGGAAACAAAAAATTTATCGGAGTTTTTATTTTATTTTTTAAGCTACCTATTTCGCCAAATTAAGAATACAAACTTTAGTTTGAGAAGATACCTCACGCTAGCTATAATTCAATTCCAACAATATTACAGTGTGTGAAAATATATTATCAAGTATTTAGCTTTTAAAAAAATGACGGTGTCAGATCATATATCATCAAAAAAATTATGTATTTAAATACGAGAACGTATATTCAATAAATGGTTAAGGGTCTAATTTGTCCTTCTACTATCATAAATTGGCCGTATTTATACCCCGTTTGAGTTTCTTATCAAAAATATCCACATCATTATACATTAGTTGCACATTTATCCCTAACCTGTTAAAAGCACCTTCCTAGATTTTTAAGGTCTCTTATTGGACCAACTGACCCGCCCCAACTTTTAATTAACACCTCCCCAACCCAACCAATAAACTTAGACCCATCGGTACAATATAGTCCAATTTCTCATCGACCCTTTCATCTCCCTCAGTAAGAAAAGACCTAGGGTTCATTCCCATCGCTATTTGCAGCCATTGTAAAGTCTTTCTCTTCTATTTGCTTTCTTCTTAACTTCATAGAATGGGTTGTGAAGGTTTTCCACCATAGCAAGTTTCCTGATTTCAGAAAGTAGTTATTCATCAAAGAGGAGGTGCCATTGTGGGAAAATTGCCAACCACTTCACTTCAACGACTCTATATAATCCCGAAATGAGATTCTTTAAGTTCCCTAAACCTGATGTATGTATTTATTTCTTTTATTCTGGTTCCATTTAATTTTTTCGGTAATTTAATTTTTTCCTTATATTAGTGGTTCATAATTACAAGTTGTATGCTTTGTGTTGGTAGATAAGCTCGTGCTATCATTGGGAATGGCAAGATGATGTGTTACCAGATCGAGCGCTCATTACAATTAACAATATGAATTACAAATTAGATGACATTAATGTTAAACTCAACAATATGAAGTCGACGTTGGATGTGATTATTCTTGAAAGGGACAGATTAAAGGAAAGAGTGGATTGCTTTAAGGCTTTAAAGAATTCGGAAGGGAACAAAGCTCGTAAATTGGAAGAGAAAGTCCTAAATATGAAAATCGTCATTATGATTTCATGGGTAATAATTATAGGATTTGTTGCTGCAATGCTAATGAAGTGAAGTTAATACATGAAGTACAACTTTTCAAGTTTTTGTATTGGTACTTACGTTGTAAACAATGAAGTGTTTTAGTTATGTTTTAACTTGGTATTGGTACCAAGTCCTAAATATGAAGTCTTAACTTGGTGCCTTATTTCTGGGATATTAGGAAGTGTTTCCAGGTTCTTTAGTTTTGTTTCAAATAGTGAACTTGGTGTATTAACTTCTTTTGCACTTGGTAAATGTGAACTTAGTTCTGCTTGGTAAATATAAATTTGGTGTTTCCAGGTTCTTTAGTCTAAAATTGTTATCTGCTTATTGATATGAGACACTGTCTATTTCAGCCTTACTCATAAGAGTAGCAGCAAATCAGACTGCATTATGATACACTGAAACGAGACACTAAAATGAGACAAATTTACATTTTATTTAACAGTAATTACAAGACTGCATCTGCATAACAGTAACTAAAATCTGCATAACATCTGAAATGAGACGAATCTGCATATTGCTTAACAGCAGCACTAAAATCTGCGTTTCGCTTAACAATAACTATACAAATCTACACATATTGCTAACCAGCAGAACTAAGATCTACATATTGCTTACTGAAACTAAACAAATCTGTATTTTGCTTAATGGTAACTAAACAAATCTGCCCAGTAGCACTAAACAAATACTAAAATCAACTACATAATGCTTAACTTAGCAAATTTCAGTTTGGTGGATTGTTGAATGCAATTATTACCCCCAAAAACTTACAGACCCTTGGTCATAATACGACATCCAATTTACTATCAAATTAAATAAAAAAAATAGCAGTTGATTATGCTGTCAGAATGCAATAACTACAAGCCCAAAAGACTTCAACTACCACACATCATTTGTTTCTCTTCCTTGGCACCAACTTCTTAATTCTTTGCCTATTTTGTATTTCCAATTGTCTTTCAGTAATAGCAGCTTTTTCCTTCCATGTGAGGCTGCCTGGTGAGTAAGGAAAATTTGATAGAACACTAAAATCATTATGATCACCTTTCAATGCAATTACCCATGATCTTGAAGGTTGTGATGGTCGTTGTCTCTGTTGAAGCCTTATTTTTTCTTCTGACACAACCATAAGCCTTATAGTTGATTCATTTTCTAGTTATAAAAGTCTCACTATAAACACTTGGAGTAGGCATGAAAATAAACTCTGGGCCTTGACTTGCTTGACTACATTGGGGTGCAGTAAGGTTGATTTCTTCTTGTGGATGTCACCCCACTTCTTCATCTTCATCAAGCATTCTTTGCCTTTTCTCCTTGTTGGGTGGCTATTAAACAAGTTAGAGATGTTAGATAAATCCATTAATGAGTGAATGAAATTACTAAATTAATTCTTACCTTGTCACATCCCCTAGCATTATGTTTTATCTCTCCACTATTGCTGCATGTCATAACTCTTCCCTTCCTAGAAAATCCCCACACACCTTGCCTTTTGATTGCTTAATCTTTTTGCCTTGATCTCTTGATTTTAATCCTCCCAGCCAACTTGACTAACTCGGGTGGTTTCAATTCTTGAGATTATTCAACTTTCCAAAATATTTCACCCCTAACTGGCTGCAATTTGTGTTTATAAGTAAGCATGTATGCTTCTTTGCTATACCGCCAATTTATTTCCTTCAAAGGATCAATCTTCTTGTACTGAATGGTTTTAATGGCATGGTGGCATATAATTCCAGTAAGATCTCATCCCTTACATGTGCATCTCTTCATAGACATATTGACAGTGTGCGTATCTCCCTATTCTCTGACTTCATATACAAATTCACCATTGGAGTTAACAGCACATTTATTAGCTATCTTCAGGTACTCACTGTATAACTTCATGCTACGTGGACTGAATGATGTAGCCATAATCTAGTAGATTCTTCTCTCTCCCGCAACTGGTTCATAAGTTTAATCCTTATATCCTCAAGCATGTTAATAATTGGCTTCTACCTAGCTTCTAAAATCCATGCATTTACGAATTTTGTGAAATTATTGTCAACTCTTTAGTTCTTACATACTGTGTCAAAATAGGCTCTACACCAAGCTTGTAGAGGATTGAGTAAGCTGGATTACTTTCTCTAAGTTCATTGGCATGTGACTCAATTTTATTGTAGCCATATGTAAAAATACCTTCTAGTTTCTCTAAAATCTCTCTTTTATCCCTCTTACACTTTCCATAACTAACATTTGTATTAAACACATTTTAATATGTGCTCTCATCTCTTTAATCTTATACATAAGATTATCTTGCATCTTTTTTTTTTTGAAGTAATGTGCAATTGTATGATAATCAACCCTACTATTATTAAATGCTTTATCACAAGTATGCTCTGATTTTAATATCTTTATCCTAACCCCTAGAAGGTTTACATCCCCAGAAATGAGAACAACAAAAGGTAAACCAGAAATACATTTGTACCTTAATCTTTCTTTATCACTTTTTTCTTGTTTTAAATCCTTTTTGTTTGCCAGGGCATAGTTAATACATTTTCTTGCTTTAGGCATGTCCTTGAAGCTCATACCCTTATACAATTTCTTGTAATTTTGCAGTCCAACATCAATTTCTCTTTTTTTTTTTAACATGTAATTGTTTGTAATTCCTCAGAATCATACCCTACCTCATCACCCTCATTGTTATTGTCACTCTCACTCTCACAGTCAACCTCACTACAATCTGTACCAACTTCAGTTACTGATGGATGTGAATCAGAATAATGGACAATATTAGGAATATTCACAGATAATTCACATTCATCTACTGCATAAAAATTAATATACTTAAACTCATCAGCTTTTAAAGACAATAAATATCTTATCCCAGAATCATCCACTACTTCATAATAGTTACCAGAAGGTCCATTTATAATTAGTTGTTGAACACCTAAATACATCAATTCCCCAGTATACTCATTCACTATATCAATAAAGGAAACAAGGTCAGAGTTATAAACTTCCTAAGAGTGAACAAGCTTCTTTGAATATAACTCATAGGGTTTTCTAATCCAATCCCCACCGTGATGGAACATTATGTCCACCAAAGTCATCTTTAATATCTTGAAAAGTTAAGAAAATAAATGACTGTTATGATTGAACAATAATGTGCAATGGATATAGCAACAAAATTAAAATACAGGTTAAACAATAAAGAAAATCTATAAAAAAAATGAAGACTGTTAAACTGAAAGCTCTAAAATGAAGACTGTTAAACTGAAAATCTATAAAGAAAAGATTAAACTGAAAGACTGTTAAACTGTTAAAAAATGAAAATGGTTAAACTATTAAACAATAAAGAAAATCTATAAAGAAAATGTTAAATTGAAAGCTCTAAATAATGACCGCTAAGCAATAAAGAAAATGTTACCAAACAAGGAAAGACAAAAGAAAGTGAATCCCTAAAGGTGGCTAATTAGGACCACAAGGAAAGGAAAAAAAAATGCAACAACAGGACCACATACAATAAGAAAGTGAAATCCTATTAGCTTTAAAATATTCAGTTGGAATCAACAACCATATACTGACAAAAAATACCTTAAACCCCAAACTTAAGACTCCACAATTTCAGTTCTGCCACCAATTTTTATTAAACAAACAAAAAGGCCAAAACCACATGGACCACAAACTACACAAAAATTCAAAAACAAATCTATTTCGAATAAATCCTAACGGATAACCCACCTAGACAACCCATGCAAATAAAATTCACTCATAAACAATACAGCCAACAATCAACTTTAAAGATTTAAGCTCATACTCAAAACCATAACAAGATTAAAGAATGAATCCCTAAAGGTGGCTAATTCGCGGCAAATTTAAGCAAGAAAATATATATAAAAGCTTAGACAAATAGTTACTTGAAGAAAGCAATTACATTTAACTGCAGTTGTAGAAGAAAGCACGTGGAATGAATTGATTGTAATGGGGGTGCGATGAACCCTAGGATTTTCTTTCTGCGGGAGATGAAAAGCTCGACGGAAAAATGGACTAAATTGTACCGATGGGTCTAAGTTTATTGGTTGGTTCGGGCGGATGTTAATTAAAAGTTGGGGCGGGTCAGTTGGTCCAATAAGAGGATGCCACGTGCTCCTTAAAAATTAGGGAGGGTGTTTTTAACAGGTAGAGATAAATGTGCAACTAATGTATAACGGTGGGATATTTTTGATAAGAAACTTAAATGGAGAATAAATAAGGCATATTTATGATAGTAAAAGGGTAAATTAGACCCTTAACTGTTTAATAAAATTTTCGACCACTTAACTTATTTCATGTATGTTTTCAAAGTTGGTCATGGATTAAGGAAAAAAATAAATTAGGTTCATTTTACGAAATTATGTTAGGCGAAGAAGGAAAAGTAAAGGGAAAAACAATAAACTTACTAGTTTTATTCTATGAGTGGAAGGAAATATTTCCTACTAAAAATGTCAGGCTCACTTTTTCTATAATTTTTTTTAAGGACACTTCGGTTAAAATAAGTTTAATGTTGCAAAATTTCTATCGTTATATGCAGATGTATAAATGAAGAAATAGTATTCTCGAATTGGGCTCGTGCCTCACAGCCCACAGGGGAAACTCTTTACTAGTATATTGTATAAGTGGCGGGCAAAAAAAAATTAAGTAATAGACAGAGGGGCATTTGTATCTATACCCGCTTTTTGTGTCACATTTTAACATGTGCCCGCTTTGTAAAAAAAATTGTAAACGTACCCGCTTTTTCACATAACTTCAGCACACGGGGCTGAAGTAGCAAATGCAATCACACAAAACTTCAGCATTTTAGTAACCGGGCCTGAAGTTCAGCTCTAGAGCTGAAGTTTTTATTTTGTAACTCGCGAACTTCAGCTCTAGAGCTGAAGTTTTTATTTTATAAGTTTTTGTGTAGTAACGGGAAATTTTAGCTCTAGAGCTGAAGTTTACCAATTATAAAATAAAAACCTCAGCTCTAGAGCTGAAGTTTTTATTTTATAAGTTTTTGTTTAGTAACCAGAAAACTTCAGCTTTTTTGTTTTGTAACCGGAAAACTTCAGCTCTAGAGTTGAAGTTTTTGTCTTTGTAACCGGAAAACTTGAGCTATAGAGCTGAAGATTTTTAGTTCATAACTTCAATTATCAGTTAGATGTCTTTGCTTTCAAATTATTGAACGCAACTCCACACGTGAAAGTAAGTTACTAAGATTTTTCACATGTATATTAGCAGATTCCGCCTATGTGAGCTTCAAAAGCATAGTCAATCACAAATTCAGATAAAGCACAATGGTCATGAAGTTGATACAGTAGGAGATCACGAGCAAGATCTAGGCAAATAAAGCATAAATAATGAACAGACCCACAAAATTAAATAAAGTAGCAGAGATAGAAAATAGCAACAGAAGAAAGAAGAAGAAGAAGAAGAAGAAGAAGAAGAAGAAGAAGAAAATGAAGGAGGAGAATGGAGGCTGAAGTTATTTAAAAAGTGGGTACAAGTTAAAAGTTTAAAAAAAATGGGTATAGGTTAAATGGGGGCGACCAAATAGGGCGCCCCATGCAATTTTTACATAGACAGTAGGGATTTACATACCTATTCACTATTGGAAACTTTATTACCTTCCCTACTCAAGTTTCAATTGAAGTA
>MU689416.1:44204-77792 GCA_026770625.1 Nicotiana glauca | reverse complement strand
TGTATAAATCAGATACAAAATATACAAAAGACATATTGTATAAAATTTGTATTTAAGTAGTATGATATTGTAGTTGTATATAAATAGACAAAAATAACGTATGAGAGTTGTAATTGTATATCAATTGATAGATGCTCTGTAATGGCTGAAAGTAATGTGTCGTAACTTTACTCCGAGTTTATCACAATTTTGTCGATATTGAAATTAACATATCGACCACAACTATCCCAATTTCAATCTCATATTTGCACCATTGAGAAAACTGGAAGTTGGCGGAATGCATGTGACGTCTCAATCTCTCTAATATGTTTCCTATTGAACTTTGAAGTCGATGCCATTAATTAAAGACAAAACAAGAAGGGCATTGCTTGGTGTAGGTCTAATCTTGTCCAAGGTTAAAAGAGAAGAAAATAGGTGTTGAAAAAGGAAAGAAAGAGGAATAAAAAAGATTTGGAGTGTGGGTGGAAGATCAGAGAGAAAAGGGGAAAGAGAAAAGAAAAAAGGAAAAAGATATAATTAAATCTCTAGGCACTAATAATGAATTGATAATTTTTTAAGGTGGAATGTAGTATATTTTGTAAACAAAACTTATTTAGGTCGGGTAATTAACTAAACGTGAATATTTTTAGTAATAAGTAATGTATAGCTATGTAAAAATCTCTAGATGGTACGAAGGAAAAGATTTTGTACCGGTATTAAAGTTTGATTTTGTTACAAATATTTGATTAATATAAAAATTTGCAAAAGTTATGTGACATTATACTATTACAATAATAGAGTCATACATTTTGGCAAATCTGATTAGTATTATTTAGAAAATGTTGAGGGTCGTTAGATCATTAATTGACAAAAGTGATGGTTTAAGATACAATTTGTGACATACTCAGGGGAAAAGGGACAAAATTTGGATCCTTATTTATAAGTATTTTCTAATTTTGGTTCTTGTGTTTTATGCTTGAGTGCATATCTATAATCAAGTTTGCTACTATCTTTCTTGCAATTTTATTAGATTGTGAACGAGTTCTTGTTGTATATAAATTTGAGATTGTTGAAGGAACCAAGAATTTTAAATCCTGGATCTGTCGACAAATTCAAGCATGTCTTTTGTTGACCCCCTATATTTGTGTTAAAAATCCGCTATATATATATATATATATATATATATATATTTAAAAACCCCAATGAGCTGCTTTTTCTAGAATTTGTAAGTAAAAATGACACCTGGTAGCCACTCTAAAGGACTGCTATTTAAGAATTATCCAGTGTGTCCTGGTTTTCAGTTTTTCAGGACAAAAATGTCTTGTTATCCTGAAGTTGAGATTTAAAAATAAATACGAGCTAATCCTTAAACAACATCCCTGAGAATGGCTATACATGCACTTAGACTCGAAATCTTGACTCTGCCTCTTTGCTGGACCGGTTGAGATTTATCTTTTCCAGCATTTCATGTGACCGTCTATGGGACTGAAAGTACGTACTAAGAAGCATGAAGTTTCAATCTTTCATTTCAGGAAATCAGGAAAACAACACGTAACATATAAAAAAACATGCATTTAGGAAAAAGAAGAAAATGAAAGGAGATTACCCCAACACGGACACCAACCATTTCATTTCTAATTGGATTAATCACTTTAAGGGAAAAAAAAATTGAATTATTAATAGGCTCTTATAGGAGTGTAATTGAAGCAGAGAAAGTGACATTTTAAGTTTTACACAAAAATGTACAAAAATAAGCTCCAATGGTCATGACATCCCTTTCGGGAAGCTGCAAGAACCTTGGTGCTCATTCCACACCACCAACCCCCTCCTCAACATTATTTTGAGATAACTCAAAAATCCCCGAGGGCCAATTAGCACAGAATTGAAACTCAGAACCCTTTTCTACTAAAATATCAGACTCGCTCGTTGTCTGCATCAGGGTTTGAACTCTGATGTGCGCTTAATCCACACATTAACATTGCTTTAGAGGAAAAGCAAGATTACCGTTTAGATATCTCTGCCTTGGCAAGCGCCTCGTTCTCTTTCCCCAACCGGTTAGGCTTTTTTCCTCAAGCCCCAGCTCACCACAACAAGGCTGGTTTACTGGAGGTGGGCAATCTGCAGGAATTGTTGGGGAGGGATCGGCATTTGCCAAACGCTTCCTTCCCCTACCACTCTTGCCGGTTTTCCTAAGTGACATGGTCGACTGCCAAGAGGTTCCACTGGCCTTAAACAGTTCTTCGAATTTCAAAATATCTTTGTTCACCTCGTACCTAGATAGGGAAATAAGACCAGGAAGAACGTCCCTCTGGAAATCTTTCCGTTGCCTTCCCCTTTTTCCTTGCCCTCTTCGAGGCCGTTTTGGTAAGGTAATGGCAACTGTTTCTTCGTTGTTATGGCTCTCCAATGTTGGTGTTCTATAGGAATACTCTTCTTCCTTCATATCTTCCAGCTTGAGTGTCATAAACTCAAAGTAATCAAAGCCATCGGGAATGGATTCCTCATCAAACTCGCACGCTGTACCTGAGCAGATCTCTCTAGCAATGCTTTCTTGTTGAACACAACAGTGAGAGGAGACCAATTCAGCAAACCATTTGAGGCAGTCACTAGTTTCAGTTTGCAACACATCATTCATTTCTCCGTTTGCACCAGACATTGAGATGGAGATTATAGAGTCAGCAGCAAGCCTCATGGCTTCTTCATTCGATTTATTAGATACTTCTAATGTATGTTTAGATTCCCCAGATTGCACTTCAGATTCAAGAATTGCTGGAGCCTCTAAATCTATCTCAGTGGTGGCAATCCTCATCACAGCCCTAGGAAGAGAAGGTGCTGATGGAGCCTCTTCTTCATCTAACGACAAGTTCAAATCAATCTGATGCCTTAGACTAGAAATGCAACCATTTAGTCCCTTTTCTTCGAGAAAATCCTTGGCTTCCACCTGACTTCTAGAAACAATCTCATCTCCTGGAATTTTCGTAGCAGTAACATTGTCAACATTAGGAAAAGCGGCGTTTGACAGCCCACTTGCTGCATGTGATTCCGTTGGGGCACTGAAAATTGGAACACCAAAAATTGTCCTTATTTTAGTGCTGGCACTAATAGAATCTTTGGTGGATCTCGATAACATGGTTCCCTGCCTCTGATCTATAATTTGAGAGGGATTGACTGTTGTGTCTTCTCTTCTAAAAAACTGCTGAGAATTATTCTGCAAGGAGTCCAGATTTAGGTGATAACAATTTTCACTCCCTTTAGTCTGCTCTACACTTTCCTGTGATTTCACCACTAACCAAGGCACTGTCTCCCGGGAGTTTTCCTGCTTCTTTTGACAATCACCCGATACATGCGCTTTTCCAGCTGCTTCAGTTCGAGATACACAGGAAGTTTCCTTGTCAATCCTCATATGCATGTTGTTTTGACAAGACTCAACGTTCCGCAGGAGTTCAGTATAACTCTGAGAAAGTGGTGGAGATTTATGAGTGAAAGTCTGCACATTGGAACAGCTAGCAGATTGCATTTGATTTTCTTCATGAATTTCTACACCAAAAATTGTTTTCTTCCTCTGGTGTTCTGTATTGGTTTCCTTAAATAGAGAGTGCCTGAAAAGTTGATGACCTTGTGGTGACTGAAAAGCTTTAGGTAAAATTTCAGCAGTTTCAAGTTTTCCAGAAGATTCGTTATCACGTTGCTTTTTCTCTGAAACAAGAAGTAGCAATGAGATCAAAATATGTGGCGATAGCAAGATAGTAACATCAAACACAGCAGTTCACATAAAAACTAAAATTGCTGCATTCTCACTTATCAACAGAGCTTTTCTGCCCTTTAAACGAGGCATACTCACTTATCAACAAATCTTTTCTGCCCTTTAAATGAGGTAGTCAACACAATGCATATAAGGCGTATAATGGTGTTTGAGTGGTATAAGATGGATAACATTCTGAAGTACATGGAAGTAAGCACAAAAATAGGTCTGGCAACTGTATATCACAAGATTGTCTAAAATACTGCTCCATTTGTCCCAATTATTTAACACCTCTCTGGCATTTTGGGACCAAAAATGTTTGACACCATTCCATTAGTAATATTGCTCTATACAATTTTCACAACTTTTGCTAATTTGAACATCGATGTGAAGTTTTTTTCGCCAAGATAAATTCTCAACCATTATTGAATATTTTGTTCCACTACTACTCATGTAATGTATACGTCAAATTAATACTTAAAATTTCTTGTCTAGTCAAACTACTATATAAAATGAGAAATGGAAAGTAAAAACCAACCGTGACAATTAATATGTTTCACGGCTGCCTACTAATAAAGTTGAAAAGTGAAAAGAAGGGTTTACATCATGAAAGTAATCTTACCAGCATTTAGTTTAAAAGTTAACTGCTCTTCTCCATTCCTGTGAGGTGGGTGGTTGAGGCAAATTCCACCAATCCTTTCCTTGAGTGACTTTGGAGAGAATTTCCCCCCATCATAGATGTCATCATCGAGGCAAGTAATGCTATTTATATTGATATCCGGCACCAACGGAGAAGCTTCTTCAAGTGGTAAAGGTTTATTCAAGTCAGCTAGTTCATCAGTTCCTTTTAAGGAATTGGCTCTGTCAAGATCAACATCAGAATGAAATTCTAAAGCGCTGGCAAAAGGTGTCTTTGCATCTCTACTTCGGGGCATCTGATAAATTCCCTCGACAGGGTTCCCTCGAATGCAGGGCAATCCCCATTCGTTATTCACTCTCCCATCAACTACAAATCTAGAGTCAAACATTTTCCTTTGGAACAAACTGCTACTAGGCTGGTGAGATACACATTCCTTTAAACTTTTAGTGACTTGGGAGGGGAAATGACTGGACCTACTATCGTTCTCCATAAAATCAAAAGATGATTGATTCTTAGCAGTGTCTGTGGTTGATAGCTGACCAGCTATAGAATCCAATGAAGGAAAACGAGACGATGAAGGAATTGACTGGAATGTCATCATTGGATGGTTAAGCATTTCATTCCTTTGATGTTCATTCATTAGATCCCTTTGTCTTCTATAAAGCCGGTGGAGTTCTTGGAGCTGCATCGGTAAACCACATTAAAAGGATAGAAAATGTTGGAAAAATGATCTCTTTATCTTAGCCCTTTATAGAAAATGAAACAATTTGAGTGAGAACATGATTAGAAGTCTGTATACCTGATGCCTGAAAACTGTCTCATGCTTCAAAATTGTCTGCCTCACTTTTTCTTTGTCACATTCAACATATCCATCAACCGGTTGCGGGGGCAAAACTGAGCCAGTGCACTGATTTCTTATCCTTGACTTAATTTCATGATTTACGAGCCACGGAATGTTAGTTCCATTGTTATTTAGATCACTCAGAGAGCAAAATCCTGGCAAATATGTCTTGCATTGTATTTTAGTTCCCATTTCTGCGCTCATACAAGGGATGGAAAAAATATGATCAGAGTAGTAAAATGATCAAACGCCATGAAAAACACTACAACAACAACGACCCAGTGAAATCCCACTAGTGGGGTCTGGGGAGGGTAGTGTGTACGCAAACCTTACTCCTAACACTAGTGGAGCCATGAAAAACACTAAAGAACTCTAAATTAGACCATAAAAATCAAGAACATATTTTCTGGAGAGATTATGACAGCGACAAGCTCAATAAAGAAAGCAGACAATCCAAGTTAGTTCAGTTCAATGAACCAGTATACTTGCTTGAAAACAACAACAACAACCCAGTAAAATCCCACAAGTTGGGTCCGGGGAGAGTAGAGTGTACGTAGACTTTACCCCGACCCCGAGGGGATAGAGAGGTTGTTTCCGGTAGAACCTCAGGTAGAACTTGCTTGAAAAAAATCGCCAATTTTATTATATTATTTTTAGCTAATGCAACAAGCATTCTATCAGCTGAAAACTGAGCTACAGTTCTGCAGCCGCATAGTATATCAATAAGAATGAAGTAAAATACTGACAGAAAAATAAAAGGGGTTAAAAAGGAAAGAGTTTTAACAGTGTACACATCTTTTACACCAGGTTGAGATTTCCTATAAGGTAACTGTCCATAGTAATTCTAATATGGTAACCTAAAAACTACAGTAAATAACAATAAAATTACTAAATTTTCTAGTCAATTTTTGGAATGAGGGCAATGCATTCTGTGGCCTATCTTAACGTTGGTCAAAGAAATTAATTCCTTATTTTTCATGGAAAAAAAAAATTCCTCGTTCAATTTTACTCAACAAATGTATGAAATATTAGCAGAGAATTTCCAGTCCAATTTTCCAATTCTCTTATATTTTCCTCCTTTTTTGTAATCCAAACATATAGATCAAAACCAAACTGGAAGCTCAAAACAGCAAAAAGAAAACTTAAAAGAGTAAACAACGAAGAAGAACTGAGAGAAGTAAAGAGAATTACCTTTAAAAAAATCTGCTAATGAGAATTCTCTTTGTTCGGCTGAAACTCCCTTTACAGGCCCAGAAATTAAAACAATAATTTAAGGAGCAACAACCTATGTGCTGTCACTGATCAAGAAACCTTAAAACAAAAACATCATATCCACAACCAAAAAAAAAAAAAAAATATGAAAAAACAAGTTCACTTCTGCTGATAAATCAGAAGAAGCTACATGTAAGAGAGATCCCAGAAAAGATTAAGATCTCTCTATTTCTCTCTCTTTCTCTTTCTTTTTCTCTCTCTACAGAAAAATGAAGTCTTTGCAATGACTTAAAAAATGTCAACATGTGGTCTATTTGTTATTCTCATATACTTTTTCTTTCACCTTCAATCATTTCTTTACCCAATTGGCTGGCTATATTTAATAGTTATATAACAGCGTATCTAATCTAAAAGAATAATAATATTAAAAGATTTTCTGGGCTTTTGAGGAAGTGAATGAAAGACACATAGGTATTTGTAGCACATTTTCTAGATTCTTTCTGCTCTCCACTCACTTCCGTGCTTGTTGGGGTACCCTCTTTATTTTTATTTTATTTTTGTTTTGCTAGTATTTCTTTTATTGACACTAATATATTACTACAACGAGTTGTAATTTTTATATTATTAGTGTATTTTAACCGGTAATAACATGCAACTTATCTTATTGTTTGCCCTAAAATCAGATAACAATTAAATTTGTAATGTGATTTTAAGGATACGTGATTTCACTTATATCAATTGATTAACTTAGAAATAAATTATGTAAATTGACAAGAATTTAAAATAAACCAATGCTTGGACAATGCCCTCGAGCTAATGAACATCGAGAATAGTGAAGTAAGAACAGTTAAAGAGCAGTAAGTTGATGAACATAGGAAAAAATATTATATTGTCTTGATATTCGTGAATGTAAGATGTTTACAGATGATGAGGATCCCCCTTTGTATACTAGAGGAATCCTAATTATTGTACAATTCAAATTACGGAAGTAAATCTCACGATTGGTACAAATAACCGCTCTTGATTTGATTTGTTCCGAGATTTTCATGGTGATCTTCGACCGGTTACAATTATCTCGCCTTTCCTTTACTGTACTTCACTCAAAGTCGGTCATACTTAATCTCGATTGCTGGTGGTCTCGGTCTCAACGGACACTTCGATCTTCAGACTCGATGCCTTGTCTTCAAACTCGGATCTGATTCATTACGAGGCTACCCCCGATGCAACTCCCTTATCTCGATCAAATAGTAAAAACGGGTAGGCCCTATTTTGACCGTATACACTTATATTTTGAATTATGAATCTCATTTTTTATGAACGGTTATCATATAAGTGATTATTATAGTAAGGTAAAAGAAACTCTTGTTACTCGCTCCGATCCATTTTAGTTGTCATGTTTCTCTTTTATAAGTATCTTAAAAACTAATAAGAAGGACTTTTTTTACTAGGATAGTCTATGCCCTTATTTTGACGGGAGCCTTGGAGTAATGGTAAAGTTATCTCCCGAATGACCTATATGTTGGAGGTTCGAGCCGTGAAAGCAGTCATTAATGCTTACATTGGGTTAGGTTGTCTACACCATATAACCCTTGGGGTGCGGCCCCCTTCGAACCCTACGTGAACGCGAGATGTCTTTCAGCAAACTGTCCTTTTGCAAGGGCGGACGTAAGGTAAAAGTATTGGGTTCAATTGAACCCATAACTACTGACAAGGGGGCCTAAATTTATATGCCAAAATCCACTAAAGTTGGAATACATAATAGATCTGAACTCATAGCTTTAAAAATATAATGAGTTCCATACAAAAAACCTTAAAGTTGAACTCAATGAATCCTGGATCTGCTTCTGCCTTTTAGTCTAACCTTAGTTCTATCTTCACATTTAGGTTTTCTATGCTATGTAATCATCATTCTTTACTTTCAAAAATAACTAATACTAAGGACACAATAGTTACTTTTAATTAATATCTTCATCTTTTTAAAATGATAAATATTTTGAATCACTTATTTTTGGTACCATAACAACTAAAATGGAGTACTATAATTTTAGAAGGTGAAAAGGGATATTTTTATAACTTACAATACGAAAGGTCTTCACTACTCTAAAAGCTTCTTTAACTGACCTCATCCATTACCATGAAAGTAAATCCAAGTATCTGATTAATAATCACGCGCAGGAGCAGTGTATGGATAATGCGCTTTCCGTTTAAGACTGACGGAAAGTACAAAGTGTACGACATGACTCAGTTGAAAGATATGGAGGTCGAGAGGTAGCTGACATGTGGTACTGTGGCGCGTGGCTGAAGATACTCCTTGTCGTGAATTGACTTGACTTTGAACTCAACTTAAATAATTGCTCGAATTTTTGTTTTTCGAAAATAAAAATGTATACATATCTTAAAATTGTAAAGTGGTAGGAAAAAACTGTATAGCTTTTCAAATAATAAGACTGTCATATAAAATGAATTTTTTAGAGCCATTTAGATTAGCTGATTTGAAGTAGCTGATAAATGTTAGGTGCTTAAAAGTACTTTTAAATATTAAAACTGATTTAATAAATAAACGGTTATGTGTTTTGGTACAAGTGCTAAAATTGATAATAAATTACGGCAGTATATGATAAAAAAGTGATAATAAGCTATTTTCCTATTAAAATGACTTAAATAACCTTAGAACTATTATCACATATAAATGCGCAATTCCTTTAAAATTTTACATTCCAGATAAATATTCTGTTTGTCATTTATTTTAAATACAATTGTGCTTAGAAAAGATAACTTATATGATAAATATAATTTATTTTAAGCATATAATTATAAGTTATAATAATTAATAAATTAACAAAAAAAATTCAGTCAAATATAAATCTAAATAGAACAAAATATTTGAAGAGAAACAAACAATGTCTTCATCACCATAACACTTAGAAAGCAATAGACCAAAAATTTATCGACGTAGGAGTTTTGTTTTAAAAAGGAATATTTTAAGGATAAAATAGTAAAAATTTTGGTCAAACTTAAAGTGCTTACTCCCACCGGTCCACAATAAGTGACCAATTTGCTTTTTTATTTTGGTGTGCCCATTTATATAATCAAGAAAGAATTCAATTTGTTTTTACAAAATTACCTTTATGTACATATCCCTAAAAAGTTTTTCTTACTCCTCACATTAAATATTTAATTAAGTGTAGTTTAGTCATACTAAGCATTTTTGTATAAAATTTAGTATTTTCTTAATGGACGTGCCAAAAAGAAAATTGGTCACTTATTGTGGACCGGGGTGAGTATAAGCTAAAAGTTCATAAGCTGGGCGTGACCACCTTATGGCTTTTGGCTTATTTTTTACTTATGAGCACTTTTAACTTTAACAAACGTGTAGATAAGCCGAAAAGTGCTTATAAGTTAGTTTGACCAACTTATAAGCTTAGCCAAACACCCTCTTAATCTATCACTCAAAACAATACTCCCTCCGGTCCAAAATAAGTAATTTTTTTGCTTTTTTCTTGTGGTCCAAAATAAGTAATTTTTCCAGATTTCAAGAATGAATTAATTATTTTTTTCCTACATTGTCCTTGGAGTAAATAATGTTGGAATATGTGTTAGGAGTGTTTATGTGAAATAATAAAGGTTAATATGGTCAATTCCATTGCTAATTAATGCTAAAGGTAGATTTCTTAATCTGTGCGAAAATATCCAAAAAAATCAGTTATTTTGGACCGAAGGGAGTAAATCTCAAATTTAAAGGACAATCCAAAATTTTAACTCACTAAATTCAAAGATCAGAATTCTTTAAAATTATGAGGTTAAAACTTACAGTTATAATATCTTTTAAAACTTTCACGTATATATCTGTAATATAAGTTAAAATTCGAGTTTAAACGATATCTTTTTTTCAACACCTAATCGGTGATAAATCATAAAGAAGAACAAAAGTAATTCAAGATTTAAAAGCTTGTTGGCTAAAGTTAAACAACTCCATACGCGGACAACAGAGGATAAATTAGGTTGTGCATAATTTGGTAAATATCGAATTACCATATCGAAATCAAAACTTTGATATTTAATATGATATTTGATTTAAGATTTTATAAATTTTACTACTCCTAAGTTATGGTATTTGATATTTAAAAGAATAATACTGAAATATTGATACCGTACTAAAATATATATTAAGTTACATAAACACATTTTATTAATTATAATAGACTAAGTTACATAATGCTTTTCTTTGGAATTCATATTGAGGCCAGCAGTAAAGCCCTTGTAATCCTTTAGGAAAATAGAAAAACAAGTTAGGATGCAGATTTTGACTCTTATTCTCCGAGCTATTAACAGGAACATATCTTGTTTTTAGGGTGTTTTTTACTCGTGTATTAATCTTGCATCTGTTGAATTAGTCTTTGTTGTATTCTCTAAGATGGACAATTAGCTTTAAGAAAGTAAGAAGATATTTTCAATGATCAAATTTATTCTTTTATATACTTTTTTTTCTCTCTATGGGTTAATACATGCTAATTTTGGACAAAGATTTTGTCAAAGGTTAGGTAAACTTAGAACGTTTTATTTTTGTATTTTTGACTACTATAATTAATAATATTACAATACGATTCCACGCACTAGTTAATATTCAAGCCGAACAAACTAAAGTTACCGTACCAAATAAACCGAAAGGAGAAAAGACGAACCATGCTGAATCTAATTAGGTATGATATTGGTACAGTATTTTAAGAAATCGAATATTAAAAATATCAAACTGAAATGTCTAAATATCGTACTGGACCGATCGATGAACACCCTAGGATAAACCTAGCAAAAAGCCAAATTGAATATTTTGGTCCATTACTCGAGAGTATATCATTTTCGGCACAGTACAGGCTTAATATGATGCTTGAGCTGTGTCTGTAAAATTTGGTAAGAAACGGAGATCGTTTGATGTGGTTCGGACCCGTATTTGATTCCGGAGTCCGATACAGGTTCAATATGATATTTCAGCTGTGTCTGTAAAATTTGGTAAGAAATAGAGATCGTTTGATGTGATTCGGACCCGTATTTGCGAAGTTTGAAACTTTGAAAGTTTTGAGATTTTTCTTAGATTTCTATGCTAAATTCATCGTTTAAGATGTCATTTTGGTGATTTGATCGCACGGATAAGTTCATATGATGTTTTTAAGTTAGTATGCATGTTTGGTTTGGAGCCCCGAGGGCTCGGGTGAGTTTCGGATAGGTTTCAGAAGGTTTTTAAACTTGGAAAAAGTTGCAGGTTTTCAGTTTCTGGTGTTCTGGAGTTTTCTTCTTCGCATTCGCGGAAGGACTTTCGCGAATGCGAAGGGTAAGTCAGGATGAAGGAATTTTCCTTCTATGCGAACGCGAGACACAGGTCGAAAATGCGAAGCTTTGGGGGTGCTTCCCTTCACAAACGCGGACCTGCTATCACGACGCGAAGGCCTTTGGGCCTGGGCAAGTGGAAAGAGAATTTACTCTACCCGAACGCGGCCACCTGACCGCGAACGCGAAGGATCAAGGAGCTGAAACTCCGCGAACTCGAGCCCTTGAACGCGAATATGATGGCCATCTGGGCCCGTCCCATCGCGAATGCGACAGGCCTATCACAAAAGCTATGAAGGCATGCACAGTTAATTTAAAACAGAACCAGAACAGGGCAGAACCTTATTTTACTCTATATTTTTGAACTCCCAAGGCCTAGAGGCAATTTTCTTCCCACAAATTCATCCCCAAAGTGTTAGTAATCAATTCTAAACTTTACTCTTTCAATTACCCATGTTTTTTCATCACTTTCTAATCAAAAATCAAGAGTTTTCATGGTAGAAATTAGGAATTTGAGTAGAGTTAAGGTTTTTAAAATAATTGGAATGTAGATCACGTTTTGGGATCAGATTTCGAAACTAATTACATATTTGGGCTCATGGGTGAATGAGTGATCGAATTTTGGTCCGAACCTCGAGTTTCGACCAAGTGAATCGGGGGCAATTTTGGCTTTTTGGGGAAAATGACTAAAAAAACCTATAATTTAGCCTTGGTATTGGATTATTTAGCATTTATTAATGTTATTAAATTAATTTGGATTAGATACAAGTAATTTGGAGACGAATTCTAAAGGAAAAGCGGTGTTTGAGGCTTGAGTTGGCCATGGAAGTTTGAGGTAAGTGTTTGGTCTAACCTTAACTTGGGGGATTAAGAGTTATGTCTTTATTGCTACGTGTTAATTGTGGAGTACGACGTATAGGCATGGTGACGAGTATCTATACGTCGGTGCCAAGCATGCCTGTGAGTCTTGTACTGTAATTTTTTATGGCTCCGTTATGGTTTATTCGTGCTTCATATGAGAATTATATAATTGTTCCCTTGCCGGGATGTTATTGCGATATTGTTGTTCCCTTGCCGGGATGTTGTTGTGATATTGTTGTTCCCTTGCCGGGATGTTGTTGTAATATTATTGTTCCCTTGTTGGGATGTTGTTATTATGCTATTGTTCCCTTGCCGTTATTCTTTTACGATTAGTGTCGATATATGAAATGGAAGCGGGTTGTACGCCTATAATGGTAATATATAAAATGGGAGCGGGTTGCACGCCTGCAACAGTACTATATGAAATGGGAGCAGGTTGCACGCATGCAACAGTACTATATGAAATAGAAACGGGTTTTACGCCTGCAACGGTACTATATGAAATGGGATTGGGTTGCACGCTCGCAATGGTATTACATGTGTACTTGTTCTTCTTAATTCGTTATCTTTTGCTGGTAATTGGTTTATGGCGTTCCTTACATTTTTATTCTGTATTCTGTTGTTATCTTTTACTTCCCGCAGCATGTTCCCCCGCCCTACTTTAATTGTAATTATCTGCCTCTATTTTTGCTGTATATGATTAGCTGCACAGGTTTATTTGGTAGTCTGGTCCTAGCTTGGTCACTACTTTGCCGAGGTTAGGCTAGGCACTTACCAGCACATGGTTGTGCTGATACTATACTCTGCACTGTTTGCAGATACTGATACCGGAGAATTTGGACCGTAGTGAGGGTGATGTCTTCAGTCCATTTAGGTGGCCCGAGGTAGTACTGTAGACGTATGCGGGCCTTGGCGTCTCCTCCTATCTATTCTCTTTCTGTTTTTACTTATTCAGAGATAGACTTATGTATTTCCATTCAGACCCTATTTGTAGCATTCTTAGATAGTCCGTGACTTGTGACACCAAATTCCGGTAGTATTGTACTTCAGATTATGTAGCAGTGTTTAGTTGAATTATTAAGTTTCGACTTTCGCATTTCCAATTATTTAATTTATGCTGCTGTTTAATCAATTATTATTTTAAATTATTGAACGTGTTTAATAAAAGGAAGGTAATGATGTTATAATATTTGGCTTGCCTAGCTTCCACGAGTAGGCGCCATCACAACTCCCGAGGGTAGAAAATCCGGGTAGTGACAATTTTTTCCTTCTTCTTATACGATGTATTCCTTGAGTTTCTTAATATGGCTATTGTCGATCAAACCGATGTGAATGATAATACCACAAATGTTGAAAATGTTGAAGCTACTGTCAATTCTGTTCTAGATCCTAGTGATCCTCTCTATCTACATCCGTCGGATAATCCTGGAGATATGCTAGTTAGTGTGGCTTTCAGTGGAATTGGATATAGATCTTGGAAGCGTGAAGTTTTGCATGGCCTTTTTGTTAAAAATAAAACTGGTTTTATTAGTGGAGAGTGTAGGCGTCCAGATCCACAATCTCCCAAGTTTAGATAGTAGGAACGGTGTGATAATATGGTGACCTTGTGGGTTCTAAATTCAAACTCAAATGAGATAACAGATAGTGTAGAATATGCAAATGATGTTGTAGAGTTATGGAGGGAATGGGATGGTCGTTATGAACAAACTAATGGTGCAAGATTGTATCAAATCCAAAAGGATATCAATGACCTATCTCAGGGAGTTCTGGACATCACATGCTACTACACTCAATTGAAGAAACTCTGGGAAGAGTTAAGTACTTTGAGTGCAAAAACTCGATGCAGCTGCCAGTGTACCTGTGGTGCTATAGAAGGTATGCACAAGGCTGAACAAGATAGGAGATTAATTCAATTCCTCATAGGGCTCAATGAAGTGTGTACTGCAGTGAGAGGTAGCATTCTTATGATGAATCCTCTTCCTTTAATGGCATAAGCCTTCTCTTTGCTCATTCTGGATGAAAAGCAGCATGAGATGAGACCTTCAAATTACATGGTTGCAGAGTCAATTTCCCTTCATGCTAATGCTACAGGAAATGCCAACAGTTTCAGTAACAATAACTTCAGGACTAATTACACTCCTAATTCCAATTTCCAAAATACAAATAGGTCAAGGCCTTTTTGTGACTACTACAAACGTCTAGGACATACCGAAGACAAATGTTTCAAAATTTATGGTTATTCCCATACTTCAAACAACAATCAAAACTTCAAGTATAATAAGAACTAAAGAGTTATGGTCAATTCACACTCCAACTGTCTGATGACGTCTCTGCCAAGACTGAGGAGTTTGGACCCAAGGATGAAAATCAGATTCTGAATCTGTCTAAGGAACAATACAGCCAATTGATTAACATACTTCAGCATTTTAACACCAGTAGTGGAGGAGAAGGTTCTCAGAATACAAATCACGAAGCTAGATCTGTAAACCTTGTTGCAGGAAACATGAACTTTGCAGGTATAATAACTTGTACATCCTCTATTGATTTTAGCAAGTTATCTTATAATAGTTTCAGAATTTGGACTGACAAATGGATTTTAAACTCAGGAGCCTCAAATCACATGACCTTTAATAAAATTAAATTAGTTGATATTAGGATTTTACCCTATCCTTTGCTAGTCACTCTCCTAAATGGCTATAGAGTTAAGGTAACAAAGATTAGCAGTGTGAATCTTTCTCCACAAATTACTCTACACAAAGTCATGTTTGTTCCATCTTTCAAGTTTAATCTCATCTCCATATCATCTTTAATTGCACATGTCACGACCCAAAATCCACTAAGGGTCATGGTGGCACCGGACACCGCTGTCAGGCAAGCCAACGTAATCAATCGATTATCTTCTCTTTTTAATACCTTTGAACTCTAGGACTTTTCCTTCCATTTTTCATAAATAAAAATATCACCACTTAAATTCAAATTAAATAATAAACGATTAGTACAAATCTTTCGAAAACCATCCCAGAACCCGGTGTCACAAGTGCATGAGCATCTACTGATAAGGAAAATAAAGTACAACTTCCGTCTGAAATACAATGGACAGGAAATAAATACAATATGCTAAAAGGGACTATATTAGCTGCGGGTCGCCTCGAATAATGTAACTCACCTAGTCCTAGAATCATCCAAGCTGCTATGCCTAGTAGGCTGCTAGAAATACATATACCTGTGCAACAAAAATGTACAGAAGTGTAGTATGAGTACGTAAACAATGTGTACTCAATGAGTATCCCGCCTAATATCGAAAAAGTAGAGACGAGATGGTCAAATTCGACACTTACTAGAGGTCAATTAACAATATCCTAGAAATGTGAGGAAAATCATGGATTTATATAGTAGTTCTAATTCGCGAAGCCGGAAAACAGGTAAACACCTTCAACAAATAATCAAGGGCTTTCAAGGTTTATTCTTTATTATCTTATCAATTTATATCAAGCCACGAAGGGCCAATTTCACATTTCAAATTCTCAAGTGACAAATAACATGCGCAAATCATACCGAGGCGACGGCCCGATCCAATAGGAATGTAAACTATGCACTACCGAGGGTCGTACGGCCCGAACCATAGATGCATCTATTTAATCTGTCGAGGTGTTCGGCCCGTTCCATAAATAAACACATACCCTGCTCGCGAATCATGTATGCGACGCAGGTACACATAAGGATATATGCTCAATCAGTCAATTAAGAACTTATCGGGGAATATTTATCCAAATAAAATAAATTCTCCTTTAACAAATTTTAAGAAATGACATTTAATCCTTTTAAAAATTTACTTACTAATTCAATGTTATTTAAGCAATTAAAGCTATCCATGGGTTCATAAATAATCCGAATACAACATACTTTTGGGTCCTAACTACCTGGACAATAGCATAATAGTAGCTACGCACGGACTCTCATCACCTCGTGTGTACGTAGCCCCCGCAAATAGGAGCACATAATCAATTATTTCACCTATGGGGACAATTTCCTCTTATAAGGTTAGAAATGAGACCCACCTCGCTCCGAAGATCCATAACCGGCATTCCATGCCCTCCCGAAGACTCTATTTGATGCACCACGCTCCAAAACTAGCCAATGGTTACGCAAATCTATTAATATAGGCTCAGTTATTCATTACAATCTAATTTATAGCAATTCCTAACTCCGATCGAAAAGTTGACCAAAACGCCCTCGTGCCCACATGCCTGGAATCCGAAATTTTTCGAAGATAAAGATTACACATGGCCTTAGGAACTCAAATATATAATTTTCTCTAAACTCCATACCCAAAATCGTGGCTAGATTCCAATAATATTCTAGGTTTTCCACCAAAACCCCACTTTTTCTACAATTTTCCAAGTCTAAATCCATAAATAAACCTTGTATATAACCAAAGCTAGCATAAATTACTTACCTCATGACAAGTGACGAAAATGGCACCTCAAAGTTGCTCCCCATCGACTCTAATAGAAGAAAAATGGGGTTGAAATGAACTCAACCCCGAACTTAAAAGATCTCACTACCTCATCTGTTTTTGCACCTGCGGTTCCTTGACCGCTTCTGCGGTTCCGCAGGTGCGGTTAAAATGCCGCATCTGCGGTCTTCACTGAGCCACCCCTTTCTCGCTTATGCGATGTGGCACCCATAGATGCGATCCCGCTTCTGCGGAACTTTGACCGCATCTGCGATCCGCTCCAAGATACCCACATCTGCTTCTGCGGAACCTTGACCGCATATGCGGTCCTCAATCCCTTGACCAAAACCCGCTTCTGCGGTCAACCCATCGCAGAAGCAAAAATACCAGCAACTAGATTCCTTCAGCTGTCCAAAAATCCCATTTTCGATCCGTTAACCACCCGGAATCCACCCGAGGCCCCCGGGACCTCAACCAAACCTACCCACCAACCCCAAAACATGTTACGGACTTGCTCGAGGCCTCAAATCATATCAAACAATGCTAAAACCATGAATTGACCTCCAATCCAAGCTTTATGAATTTTGAAATTTCCAACTTCTATTTCCGATGTTTAAACTTATCAACTCACGTCCGATTGACCTCAAATTTTGCGCACAAGTCATATTCGACATTGCGGACCTACTCCAACTTTCAGAATCAAATTCCGACCCCGATATCAAAAAGTCCACTTCCGGTCAAACTTGTCAAAAACCTTCAAATTTCTATCTTTAGCCAAGTGGCTTCAAAATGACCTACGGACCTCCGAATTCACTTCCGATCGTGCTCCCAACTCCAGAATCACCATACTGAGCTATTCCCAGACTTGGAATCCCAAACGGACATCGATAACACTAAAATGCACTTCAAGCCAAACTTAAGAAATTTCTTCCAAAATGCTAACTTCCACAATAGGTGCCAAAACGCTCCAGGGTTATCCAAAACCCAATTTGGGCATACGCCCAAGTCCGAAATCATCATACGAACTTTTTGGAACCTTCAGATCTCGATTCTGAGGTCGTTTACTCAAAATTCCAATCCTAGTTTATTCTTTCAACTTTAAGCTTCCGAAATGAGAATTCTCTTTCCAAATCGACTCTGAACTTCCCGGAACTTAATTCCGACCACGTGTACAAGTCATAATACCTGAAATGAAGTTGTTCATGGCCTCCGACTGCTGAACGGAGTGCTAGGACTCAAAACGACCGGTCGGGTCGTTACATTCTCTTCCACTTAAACATATGTTCGTCCTCGAACGTTCTGAGGTCTTCATTGGAGTGGTCTGAAATCGCTGTTTAACTTCTCATGCGCATTCCTGTGCTACCACAACTCAGTTGAGCATATTAACTCGATCAATTCTGAAGATATTCTCTTCTGTTCAAGCAGATATGCCTTAAAGTCCAATTCCAACAACCGGAATATCAAAACTAGGCCTATTTCTATTATGCGCTCATCATATCAATAAATACACGATGTACCAAGACGTGACTGCATAACTTTGCTGAATTCACAACTTGCACCACTTTACTCATAGGATCACCATAACTTTCTTTGATCAATAAATCGAAATTCCACGAATTTGAGGCTGTCATTGCACCTCATGACCTACATAGGTTTTACTCTAACCCTTACAATACTGCCAAGACAGAAGAGATATGCAGAAATTCAGAACCAACTGCCGGGTCAACAAATCATTAGGTCTATACCCCTGACAAAAACCATCACCTCCTTCAGGACCAAATAATGGTCTTATCTCCATAATATATTTCATATACTCAAATTGCACTGATCCTAAATCCAAAAATCTCGTCTCACCCAGTACGAATTATTCAGGCAATAAGCCACCCCAGACATAGTCAAAAGTCTCATATGATGCCACAATGTGCCAATAGGCTACCAATTCGAACACGACACGAAAGGAAAGCGAACTCTGGAAGGAATTACCTAACTCACGCACTAATACAGACTTTCCTTAGAAAACAGGAAGCAAAGCATACAAAATAGCATATAGAAAACTATACTCAGCATCACACTGTTGCGGCGCGCAACCCGATCCACACAACATAACCATGGCTGCATGCCACCCAATCCTTACAACATAACCATAGCGGCGTGCCACCCGATCCATACGTAGAACTCACATAAGGAGATGCATATCGAGCTAAAATTGCTCATTACAATAAAATACCAAATCTCGGTCACAAGTACTCTAAGTGTATAGTACCATTCCCAGGGGAGACATATACGCTATAATCTACAACTCTAGCACAATTGAGGTGCAATACACGATCTGAATCTCAAGAGCCATTCTGCTCATATAACCTCATCTCTATGCGGAACCTCAACACGTAAGAAGTTTACCAAGTCGTCTCACAACTCACACGGCGCAATACATCATTATATGAAATAGCTGAAGACGAAATAATACCCTGACTACTCCATAAGGAGCGTATTACTGAAATGAACACAACTGGCCTGACATAGAGCCCCTATTCGTATTTGAATCCATCCACCGACCTCAAGTCGATTCTGATTGCACTGACTAGGCTAATAACCTCTCCAAGGTCCATACCAATTTCCCTCTTCTTATAACGCACAAGGACAACCATCATAACCGGAGGGAACCTCCACACTCCATAACCCAATAACCAGAGTGCCATCCAGGCATAAATTCTCAAACTAATGGTATTACCACCATCCTCATACTTGGTTTAAATCTTTGATCAATCAAGTGACCACATATCACACTTATACAATCTTTCTACGGGACACGTTCCCACAACCTTTCGAAACACACAACATGTCCGTACATCCAAACCACCGGCCGCACCAACGCTGAAAAGCGGTCAAGAATCATTAACCCTAATACAAGCCCCTTTTACAATACACTGACCTCAGGTGACGCTGAAGATAATACCAAGTTACTTTAAACATCGAAACTCCTTTCCTGCTCATCTGAGCTTGTGACATCACTGTCCACACCGAACTGCAGCCTTGATTCTCACTTCACATTCCTTACTACTCACTGCACCCAATATGCCATTGTACGATAAAACATGTTCTTATCATAACTTCGGAACCACTAATAGGTCAACACTTCATCATATAAAGGCTTTTCACTGAACTCACTTCAGGAGAAATATAGCAACACACAGGCAAATTCTTATAACCGTGGAAATATTTAAATCTCTAAGTAGAGTCTAAGCCACAATAGCCCTTCCGGAATTTGCTCCCACGTAACAAGCCAGAATAGTAGAATGCTTCATAATAATATCAATTACGGCGGCTGACAAGCCTCATGTGCACCGCCACAAATCACTTGCATAACTTAATCACGCTAAAAGAGCTGATCTCTACCGCCAACATGCCAACTAAATTATGGCTAACCAGCCTATCTTCTTTCGATTCGCCCCAATTACTTTAGAAATAATACTAATTCCATCCAACACATAACATACTCCAACTACACTTATCTCGAGTGACCTCGAATCACGAGATCATGCTGTCTCAAATCCCATGAAATGTTTCATATCTCTCAAATGCTATACCGCAATCAAAATATCATAGAGCATTTTGGGAACCTCCTCATAAGCTGCTACAAAGCTTGATTCTTAACTGTACTTATAGGCTCAAAATCATTAGGTGCCACACTTTATCTTTTGAGTCCCCCTAGGACCATTGCTGAGAGCCACCCGCTCTGACTTGGCCCCGAATATAGTCAACTCCATGAGTCTTCCATCACATAAATACCCTCTTGGCGAAGAACTCGCCGAATCACTTCCCTTGGACCCCGCATCTATACAAGGCAAAATCCTAAATCTTTCCCCAAGTCTGAACATAGGCCAATAGGGCCAACGATAGCCCACCCTTAATACTTCCTTTACTTAAATTACCACTTATGGTCCTTTCCGTAGCTGAAATAGCCCGTCGATATGCTAATAGCCAAAAATCTCGCAAGTAGTTAACCATGCAACCCAATCATAAGTGGTGGGACTCTCCCACTTAGCATGAAGCCATTATTTCATAACTCTGGAATTCACCAAGGTTCCCCAGCTTTCATCGACATAACCTTGCGCGATAAACCGCATAAATTCTTGGATTCTTCCCGCGAAGCCCCATTCTTTTATACTCTGAGCCACCCACTGCATTCGCACAACCGATCTCTCTGCTATATAACCAATAAAATTCTTCGCAGGAGCCTCGCCGACCACATGACTGCTAAACTGCTCACTGGGGTAACCCAGCTATAGAAAGCTTTCCCGGCATCTTCCAATGCCACTGCACGGGGGTACAATCACTTCGACGTCAATGACCCTTCCTGAGTCTGAGCTCACTCTCTAGCTGCACAGGTCCATTTACCCCTCATGGACATCATTTAAGTGTGTGACAACATTCTTTCAATTCAAGTCATGCTACATCCTCCTTCATTTAAGTGGCTCTTTTCAGTTATATTAAATCTCCGGCCGCACAAGAATCCATACTTCAAATCAGATCCGTAGACCCCATTAACCAAGCACCAATATTCTCAAATCGTTCCTGACTCCCTTAAGGTGCATATTCATCTCATTATCAAACCCCTACGCAGCTCCCTACTCTCCCACTTTGGGCAAACTCTCTTCTTTAATCAATTGTTCGGCCTGCGCTCCCTAAGTCTGGCCCTTTAGAAGTTTAAAACTCCGCCTGACACTTCCCATATGTCTTTCTCATCTTTTGTTGCTCAGTCTTTTTCTAAATAAAATTTATCTTCATAGTACTTGAATCCATAATTTGCTACTAACTCCAAACTTGTCCGAAAGTCATCTTTCTCGAACCGCCACATTTGGAATATTGATTCAATCCAAAACCATCGCACCCTGCGATATCTGATAGTTGCATCTCCGATACTATTTCCCGATGTCTTGCCCTAAAGGCGAAATGTAGAAGATCAAAACACCGACAAACTTAATACGTTCAGTTATGACAACAATACCCCATCATAGGAGAAAACTCCACCACACTTGCAATTACCAAGTCTCATTACTTCCACCAGTCCACATCTAACCATCCTCAGTTCTATTATCTTTCCCCTCCTGGTAATAAAATATTGAATCTCTTGATTATGCACTGATTAAACCTCCCGTCAAGTCCTTCACTGACCCGACACGTAGGCAATCATTCTGCCATCATATCACTATTGCGCAATATTTGTTCATAAGCATCATGGCAACTTGTGCCTAACATTAGAGCTCTCAGAAGTACCGCTACTGAGCTGAAACAATAGAATATCCTTTCACAAGGCGACGATAATAGCTCGAATAATCCTGCAGGGAGAAATAGCCGCATCACATTCGTAGTGCTATTAAAATTCTTCAACTCTCGATTTATACCAAGTGCTTCACGTTGCATAAGATTGAGTAGGAATGGATTAAGGGCATACGCCTCCAAGGATCAAATCGCACGATAGGGAATCAAGAAGGGAAGTACTCCTAACAGTCCTACAGCCTCCCAAAGATAAGTACAGATGTCTCCCCACCGATCCGCGAGACTCCACTAGACTTGCTCATGACTCGTGAGACCCTAGGAACCTAGTGCTCTGATACCATGTTGTCACGACCCAAAATCCACCAAGGGTCGTGGTGGCGCCGGACACAGCTGTCAGGCAAGCCAATTATCCTTTAATAAATTCTAAGAAATGACGTTTAATCCTTTTAGAAATTTACTTACTAATTCAATGTGATTTAAGCAATTCAAGCTATCCATGGGTTCACAAATAATCCAAATATAACATGCTTTTGGGTCCTAACTACCCGGACAATAGCATAATAGTAGCTACACACGGAATCTCGCCACCTCGTGTGTACATAGCCCCCGCAAATAGGAGCACACAATCAATTATTTCACCTATGGGGACAATTCCCTCTTACAAGGTTAGAAAGGAGACTCACCTCGCTCCGAAGATCCATAATCGGCATTCCACGCCCTCCCGGAGACTCTATTTGATGCACCATGCTCTAAAACTAACCAATGGTTATGCAAATCTATTAATATAGGCTCAATTATTCATTACAATCTAATTTATAGCAATTCCTAACTCCGATTGAAAAGTTGACCAAAATGCCCTCGGGCCCACGTGCCCGGAATCCAAAATTTTTTGAAGATAAAGATTACACATGGCCATAGGAACTCAAATATATAATTTTCTCTAAACTCCATACACTAAATTGTGGCTAGATTCCAAGAATATAATTTTTTAGGTTTTCCACCAAAACCCCACTTTTTCTACAGTTTTCCAAGTCTAAATCCATAAATAAACCTTGTATATAACCAAATCTAGCATAAATTACTTACCTCTTGATAAGTGACGAAAATGGCACCTCAGGTTTGCTCCCCATCGACTCCAATGGAAGAAAAATAGGGTTGAAATGAACTCAACCCCGAACTTAAAAGATCTCACTGCCTCAGCTGTTTCCGTACCTGTGGTTCCTTGACCGCTTCTCCGGTTCTGCAAGTGTGGTTAAAATGTCGCATCTGCGATCTTCCCTGAGCCACCCCTTTCTCGCTTCTGCGATGTGTCACCCGCAGATGCGGTCCCCGCTTCTGCAGAACTTTGACCGCATCTGAGGTCCTCTCCAAGATACTCACATCCGCTTCTGCGATCATTTTTCCGCAGATGCGGTCTCGCTTCTGCGGAACCTTGACCGCATCTGCTGTCCTCAAGCCCTTGACCAAAACTTGCTTTTTCAGCTCCCTTTCCACTTCTGCAGTGCCGCTTCTGCGGTCAACCCACTGCAGAAGCAAAAATACCAGCAACCAGATTCCTTCAGCTGTCCAAAAATCTCATTTTCGATCCGTTAACCACCCGGAATTTCCCGAGGCCCCCAGGACCTCAACCAAACCTACCACCAATCCCAAAACATGTTACAGACTTGCTCGAGGCCTCAAATCATATCAAACAATGCTAAAACCATGAATTGACCTCCAATCCAAGCTTTATGAACTTTGAAATTTCCAACTTTTATTTCCGACCTTTAAACCTATCAACTCACATCCGATTGACCTCAAATTTTGCGCACAAGTCATATTCAACATTGTGGACCTACTCCAACTTTCGGAATTGGATTCCGACCCCGATATCAAAAAGTACACTTCTGGTCAAACTTCTCAAAAACCTTCAAATTTCTATCTTTAGCCAAGTGGCTCCAAAATGACCTACGGACCTCCAAATTCATTTCCGATCATGCTCCTAACTCTAGAATCACCATACAGAGCTATTCCCAGACTCAGAATCCCAAATGGACATCGATAAAACTGAAATGCACTTCAAGCCAAACTTAAAAAATTTCTTCCAAAATGCTAACTTCCACAATAGGCGCCAAAACGCTCCCGGGTTATCCAAAACCCAATCCGGGCATACAGCCAAGTCCAAAATCATCATACGAAATTGCTGGAACCTTCAGATCCCGATTCTATGATCGTTTACTCAAAATTCTAATCCTAGTTTATTCTTTCAACTTTAAGCTTCCGAAAGGAGAATTCTCTTTCCAAATCGACTTTGAACTTCCCGGAACTTAATTCTGACCACGCATATAAGTCATAATACCTGAAATGAAGCTGTTCATAGCCTCCGACTGCTGAACAGAGCTCTAGGACTCAAAACGACCGATCGGGTCATTACAGCACAACTTTAATCCTTGATAGCCTTTACTGACAGATGTTGTCTGATGCAGGCCCCTTCAATGAAGAGGAATCTAGAGATTGGTGAAATCAGGGATGGTCTGTATCTCTTGTGCTCCCTTTGCTTGAAGAGTGTTAGTACTATTCATGTATCTGTCTCTTCTTTTCCTATTTCATGTCATGCTTGTGATGTACATAGTTTGAAGTGTCTGTAATCACAGCCCCTCACAGAATCTTTCCTTCTCAAGTGTAAATAATTCCATTTGTAATAAAACACATGATTGTGATTCTTTCTTGTCCCATAACGATGATGTTAATATGTTATGGCATAATATATTAGGTCATGTTCCCTTTGAAAAGATGAGAAATATCACCACTATAGCTTCTGTCTTTTATAGTAAACTATCCTTCTTATGTTCTATATGCCCCATGGCCAGACAGTCCAGACTACCCTTTCCTAGCAAAGCCAGCAATACTAGACAAATTTTTTATCTTTTGCACGTTGATTTGTGGGGACCCTATCATGCCCCCACACATGAAAATTATAAGTACTTCTTAACCATCGTAGATAATCATAGCAGGTCTACATGGACTCACCTTTTATCCAGTAAAAGTAATGCCATATCCTCAAAGCCTTTATATCTTTTGTAAAATGCCATATCCTCAAAGCCGTCATATCTTTTATAAAATCTTAGTTTCACTTGACAATTAAATTAGTAAGATCAGACAATGGCTTGGAGTTCATCAGTACAAAAGCAAGCTTTTTTTTTCAAACTCAAGGTATTGTTCACCAGAGGACTTGTCTATACACACCACATCAAAATGGTGTAGTTGAAAGAAAATATAGATACCTTCTAGAGACAGCTAGAGCACTTTTATTTCAATTAAAATTACCTATAAGGTATTGGGGTGAATGTATCCTGACAGCCACATATCTTATTAACAGACTACCTACCACATACCTTAACAACAAATGTCCATTTGAAGTCATATACAAAAAGAAACCAAATTACTCCAATTTGAGAAGTTTTGGCTGTTTATGTTTCCCCACTATACCAAAAATACACAGGGAAAAATTTGATCCCAGAATTGTGCCTTATGTCTTTGTTGGGTATCCTTTTGAAACTAAAGAATATAAAGTGATGAACTTGGAGACCAGAAAAATTCACATATCCAGAGATGTGACCTTCATGAAAATATTTTTCCATTTGATGTGTCACCTATTACATGTTCTTCTTTTCCAGCTTTACCACCTTTCATCTCTGATCTACACACCACTACATCTCAACATATAGCAGGCAATTTACTAAGTCCAGGCAACCCTGAAACAGGACATGATCACTCTTTATCTGATCACTCACCACCTAGTCACTTTGCACCTGGTTCTCCAGAAACACAATCTCACGCTCCTAAAGCTCTCCCAGAAAATCCTTTTAATTCGACTTCAAAAAGTCAGTATCCTATTTTAGAGCCTAGGAGGTCTGGTAGAGAACATAAATTACCTACACACATGCATGATTACATCTATTCCATACCTCAGTTGAAACCAACTTCTATTCATCTGCCTATTGAACATCAACCACTCCAACTTACCTTGATGCCTTATTCTTCTTACATAGTCATGTTCCTAGTGATTCTTCATTCCATGATAGTTAGTTTCTTGTTATAAATATTTGCAATATTTCTGAACCATCTTCATATAAGGAAGTTTCTCTTAATCATGCCTGGCAATCAGCAATTACACAGGAGTTTGAAGCCCTTAATGCAAATCATACCTATGACATAATGCTTTTGCCAAGTGGGAAGCAGGAAATTGGTTGCAGGTGGATGTACAAGATTATACACAAAGCTGATGGAACAGTAGAAAGGTTCAAAGCTAGGTTGGTAGTAAAAGGTTACACCTAGTAGGCTGGCATATATTACATAGAAAGCTTTAGTCTTGTGGTGAAGATGACAACCGTGAGAGCTCTCATGGCTACTGCAGTAAGGAAGTAGTGGCACCTCTTTCAGTTAGATGTGAACAATGCATTCCTTAATAGAAACTTGCATGAAAAAGTATATATGCAAATACCACCAGGATTGGAAGTCAGCTCTGCTAGTTTAGTTTGTAAATTGAATAAATCCTTGTATAACCTCAAACATACAAGCAGACAGTGGTACTCTAAGTTGAGTAAGGCCCTTTGCTCAAAGGGTTATGTATGTTCTCTCAATGACTACTCCTTTTTCTACAAGAAAACAGAACATTCTACCATCTATATAGTTGTATATGTATATAGTGTTATCATCACTGGAACAGACATATCAGAAATTGCTCAAGTCAAGTGCTTTCTACATTATCAATTCAAAATAAAAAACCTGGGGAAACTACATTATTTTCTTAGTTTGGAATTCCTTTACACCAATGATGGGGTGATAATATCTCAAAGGAAGTTTGCACTAGACTTACTCAAAGAATATGATTGTCTTTCTTATAGTAGCATGTCTACTCCTCTTGATCCAAATAAAAAGCTCCGAGCCAAGGAAAGAACAACATTGCCAGATCCCACTTACTATAGAAAGTTGGTAGGAAAGTTAAATTTCGTCACAAATACCAGACTTGATATAGCTTTCAATGTGCAAAACCTCATCCAGTTCATGCAAGACCCCGGGGAGCCACATTTGAAAGCAGCCTTCCACTTACTTAGATACCTAAAGGCTAATCCAACTGTAGGAATCTTTCTATCCAATGACCATGATTGCAGTCTAAAGGATTATTGCGATTTAGACCGGGCTGCTGGTCCAGATTCTAGAAGGTCAGTTACTGGCTACATAGTCCTACTAGGCAATAGTCCAATATGTTGGAAGTCCAAGAAGCAAGAAACGATGTCCCTATCTTTAGTAGAAGCAGAATACAGATCCTTGAGGAAAATTGTTGGGGAACTAACTTGGTTATGCAGATTATTTGATGAACTCACTATTCCCTATCCTAAGCTTGTTTTAGTGTTTTGTGATAGTCAATCTGCTATACACATAGCTCGCAATCCTGTTTTTCATGAACGAGTGAAGCACATCGAGGTTGATTGTCACTTTGTACGAGATAAGTTCCAAGAAAAATTGATTTCTCTTCATCATATTGATACTTGTACACCGTTAGCAGATGTCGTTACTAAAGCTCTTACTGTTGTAAAGCATTCTGTGATATTGAGCAAGTTGGGTGTGAGAACCTCACCTCCAACTTGTGGGGGGGGAGGGGTATTGAGATATAACTATGTGTATTTAATTTTTCGTTTTTTGTATCTTTTGTAATGATAGTTAGTTTATCTAGCTTAGTTTGTTAATCATAGTTAGTTGGTAGTTAGTTGTGTCCTAGCTGTCAAGTTAGTTAGAATTAGTTAGTAGAGTGGTACCCCACATGTATATATACACTATCATAGATTATAAATAAAGCAAGCTTTCATTCCCTTTCTCAAATCGATCTTCTTCTTCCTCCAGCTCATGTGAAGCTTATAGAACTCATCAATGGAGTCCCTGCCACAACTTGACAAGTATGAACAAAACCGCATAGACAAAAAACTTAAGAAATAAATTAGTTAGAGAAAGAGTAAAATAACTTTAGACTGTGAGTCATGTGGAAAAATAAACAAATAGATAACGCTATTAGACTTCTTTATGTTAAGAAACTTAGCTCAAAGTAATAATATGAAACAAGCAATAGACAAGAATATATGAAGAAATGGAGGAGAGATTCTTATTTCTTTCATATATTCAAGTGTATTACAAATTGAGTTCTCATCCTCTATTTATAGACAATATTGAGGTATACCAAAAGAATTCCATAAATAAGCTATTAAGCATTTGAGATCGTGGAGGAAGATCATGGGTAGGTTACGGAGGTGTGTGAGTTACAACAATAATGGTGAGAAGTAGTGGAGATTATCTACATAATGGAGAAGAGTAGTGGGAGTTTTATTTGATTAGTGGACATTCATATAAATATATATTTCATAACACTCCCCCTTGGATGTCCATAGATAATGTGTCTCGTTAAATCCTTACCAAGAACAAATCCTATAGGAAAAAATCTTAGTGAAGAAAAAAGAGTACACATATCTTGTAATACGCATTACTTGCTGCCTCGTTAAAAACCTTGCCAGGAATAACCCAGTGGGATAAAACCTGTGTGAAGGAAAAAAGAGTGCAGCGCGTGCTATACTCCCCCTGACAAAAATATCACTTGATATCTCAAAGACGATAAATTCCTATCATGTATAACAACTTCTCAATTGTTGAGGTTGGCAATGTCTTGTGAATAACTTTGCCATATTATCACTTGAACAAATTTGTTGAACATCAATCATATCTGAAATAGAACTTTAGTGAAATACGTTTTATTTTGTCACCTTTGATAGTCCATCTTCCAATTAAGTTATGCATCATATTCAATGTAATTGAAATCTTGTTGAATATCATAATTTGGCATTACGCTCACAGCCAAATAGATTATCTGAACAACGAATCATGCCCTGCATTTGTATAACCAATATAACCTTGACAATATTTGTTAGAATAAACAAATTTATATCAAGGACTTCTTTTGCAATATAATCATAATAGTATTCTAGTATCTTTATATAGGAATTAAAGTATATCTCGCTAGCATATTGTTATGCTCATGGTTCTAGCAAGATACATAGTGTACCAATAAATCATGTATGCCATGATTGCTCTAATCCACATAAGGATTTGCTGAAGCTTTATTTAATGAATTTCTTGGGAACCTTAAAATGCTTTAGAACAATTTAAATCCTTCAATGATTTTTATATACGCATATCAAATTTATCAGGTATTGCTAGACTAAAATCTGAAAGCAATTGTACCCACCACAAGGGAACATGTTTCCATATAATCAATGCTAGGACATTTATGTAAAATATTGTATCATCCCACTGACTTTATACTTTCAGGTGTTGGGACTATCACTCCAAAACTTTACGTTTTCCAAGTAAATTAAATCTTAATTGCATATTTTTATTGACCAATCATTTATCTATCCAAATTTCATGATAGATTTAAGCTCAAGATCCTCGTCAATATTAAAAATATTGAGCGCTACATTATATCAACAATATCATCGATGATCATTATATATCGGTTCCATCATCCCACAATAAAGACACAACTTATCGAGATCTCATTATTTTCAAGTACCTGAGCCTCTTCCATGTGGTCTTATAAAGTGTTATGTCACAGCACTTGCCTCCTTATTAAGACCATCTTGAATATTTGCTCCTCTCATTCTTCAAGGAATTTTATCTTTGGAACCGATTAGTCTATTACGGTTGATGTGTGTCATAGATACTGTCTATCATGAACTTTATTCCATTTGGAGCATTAGTAGCTGAAATACGACATTTAGCTTTGGGTCAACAAATACGTCTGACATAATTTTGCAAATGAATTATTACTTGAACTTCAAGTTCATATTTTCTTGTACAAAAATCTAAGTGTACTCATAATAATTCATTCCATGTATTACATTTTTCAGCTGCTCATTTTCTTCCCCAAATATTGGGATCACCAACACATACCCCCAACCTTCTTTGGGGACCAATCTTTGCGCATTATGGTGGAATAATTATATCATATCGCACATTCATATTTCTATATAGAAATTATTTTGTTCCTTATCTTGAACTAATTATGATAGGGAGAATATATCATAACTTGTTGGCTAGATGCGTACAAGTGATGTTGTATATTAAATAATATACCTCATACCAAATTTTAATTTGGGAGTTTTATTCTCATAACCAATGATTTAGCTTAATTGGAGGCATACAATTTCTGCAAAACCAACTTATATTTCAACCAGCATTATCAAACAAAATTATCATAATTTATATTCTGTAACTGTGCTCTAATAACTTGAGCAAGCAACCTTGCAAAAGCCAAAGTGCAAGTTGACAACAAATGCACATGTAACCATACAATAAATGCATCTCTTTAAAATCATATAATAGTAAACGATCCACATGACAGGTAACTGGGCCATATATATCATCTTTTATTCGTTCCAAATTTTAAGGTATTCAATCTCAACCTTGACTGGTATATCATGAGAATAAGCAGCACAAGAGAATTCTTGAAGAATCTTCTATTTCTTCAATATATACCAATGTGAATTCTCAATTAATTTTCGCATCATAATTGAACCGGGATGGCCAACCGGTCATGCCAACTAATATTTATTTCAGTAAATATTTAATTTAGTATGGCATGTGATTCCATCACTATGCTTATACATCTGTAGTACAAATAGAAGAAAAGTCGGGTAACCTTTCATATTTACCCGATATGATTATAGTAATATGAAGATATTCAATCTTCCTTTCATTTATAGTCTCAATATGGCAACCACTTTGGCTAATATATTTGAAACTCAAGAAGTTCCTTTTTGAGACTTACTACCACCAATACCATGGATAATTTTATTTATTCGGGCAGTAACAAATTTGCTCTTTCGGAGCTCTCAATAATTGTGTACTATAAGATCTTTTATAATACCATCCAAGTGATGAATTTTTCCTCCACAAAAAAAATTATCTTATTATTATCGCAGTAAAAAATATTATAGACAAGACTCATTTCTTGCTTTACTTTTTACAAGGCATGGAAAAGTATTTTTGGCGTACCACGTGTACGCGACCAATGACATATTCATGTAACCATATTGTAATATTCATTATCTTTATTTCTCGCAAACCTCCATTAGAGGTGGGTTGTGGTATTTATCCGATCATGCATAAGCACATTCTTATGCATAGTTTTTATCACATATATATTTCAATATTTATTTTCAGGAATGAGTCTGCATTTACAGTACTTATCACAAGTCACATTTTCAACAAATGAACTATAATCACATAGACGTGTCTCGTATTAGCAAATCACATTGATACATATTCCTTCACCTTTGAAGGATCATTTTGAGAACCCTTATCGTTCTCCTTTTTACAATTACCATAATGATGACTGTTACTAGTTGATCTTTGGGACGCCCACGTTCATTAGTCAATCACTTGTCTTTATTTAGACTTATTATGCATCGTTATCACATTCACTTCAAGAATGGAGTAAATCAAGTGGGACAAACTTTATGCTTTTTCATGAAAAATATATTATTTTTCTTTAGTCATCATTATATCATCAATATGATGCATTAGGACTCAAACTCAATACCTTCCATATATAGGCGTGCATGTAAGGCTATAATGCATTGGGACTCCAACACATCTCTTATCATCATGGTGCACCAGGACTCAAACCCGATGTCTTATTCTCGTGGTGCGCTGAAACTTGAACCTACTGTCTTACCCTCAGTTAATGACATAATAGGCTAAATAATAATGAGATTCACTCTCAAGCTTTAATTTTAATCTAATGCCAAGAAAGTTGTACACAACTAATTTGCAACCTAGCAAATCAAATTTGCTTTTCCAAAATAAATGTACAAACCTCAAATCACCATAAAGCTTTATTAATTATTTATAGCATCTAGTGAAATGATCTAGAGATATAGAAGTTATCAAATAATAAATATTAATAATTTAAATTTGGGTAGAAGCAAAATTAAAAATACAGTTCTTCACAACATCAGTAATCATAATAAAAGTAACATAAGATTTATCTCACAAAACTATTTTACTCTTGAAAATAACAATGTTGTTTTTAACACTCTTGAGTGATAACTAGTCTTATGTTTCGTAAAGAAATATATAAGGCAGAGCTTAATTGTATAAGTTTAAAATTATGATAACTACAACAAAATTATCTTTTAAAATTATCTACCTAATATCCATCATAATTAATGATAAAATATCACTTCGGTGTCCAAATTAATCCTAGTGTAGTATTCAAAATTAACAATAATAAAAAAACGCTGGGAGTGGTTATAAATACATTTTAGATGCTAATATAATCATCATATTAAACTAAATACAACACCCAAAAATACGTAAATATGCATAAGATTGAAAATAACAAAGTGATAGAGTTAAATCTGATTTCCAATTATGAAGAAAGATTAAATTAAAATTACCTAGCAGCCAAAAGGATATGAGAAGGCCGAAGCCTTAGAAGTTAACGAGTGCCTACCATACTGTCTTTATGAAAAAGATGAAATGAGTTAGTTCGTGATGATAACGTGTTAAGAAACTTAGCTCAAAGTAATAATATGAAACAAACAATAGACAAGAACGTACCGAGCAAGAGAGAAGAGATTTTTAGTTCTTTCATATATTCAAGTGTATTACAAATTGAGTTCTCATCCTCTATTTATAGATAACATTAAGGTATACCAAAAGAATTCTATAAATAAGCTATTAAGCATTTGAGATCATAGAGGAATATCATGGGTAGGTTACGGAGGTGTATGAGTTATAACAATAATAGTGAGAAGCAGTGGAGGTTATCTACATAATAGAAAAGAGTAGTGAGAGTTTTATTTAATTAGTGGACATTCATATAAATATTATATTTCATAACACTTTATTATTTTTTATACGCTGTTAAGACCTCATTTGAGAAAATTGGTAAGTAGATGTAGGGGTGTACAAAGGAAACCGACAAACCGCACCAACCCGATAATCCGAGTCAAACGGAGAAAAAAAACCCGACTATGGGTTGGTGTGATTTGGTTTGGTGTTGGAAAAAAAAATCCGACCATAATTGGTTTGGTTTGGTTTTAACTAAAGAAAGTCAAACCGAAACCAAACCAACCCGACATTACATATATAGAAATTATAGATATATTTAATATATAAATATACTTATTGTGATGTAATTTATAAATATTTCAAGATTT
>MU689416.1:15667-41882 GCA_026770625.1 Nicotiana glauca | reverse complement strand
TTTATATAGTTGTATCTTACTAGGACTAAAGAAATATTTTGAGCATAATTTATATGTTTTGTTCTACGAAAATTTTACGGGAAAAAAATCCGAAAACCCAAGAAAAACCGAGAGTGAAAAATCCGAGTTTTATTGGTTTGGTTTGGTCTTTAGATTTAATAATCTGACACAATTGATTTGGTTTGATAATTGTAAAATTCGAACCAATCGGACCTATGTATACCCCTAAATAGATGTATTCATGGACGGTTACACAATATGGGCCTACACGTCGCTGTCTCGGCTCATTTTTGCTGATTATTCGACGTTTAAAAGATTTCAAAGCTATTCTAGTGTTCAAACTTTTTTTAATAGTCAAAGTATTCTCTGTACGCGCATCGATTAATTTCACATTATACTTCTTATCTCTTACTATTAGATAATATTGTTCACAAAACGTAAACAAATTTAAAAAATCACCTAATGTTTTAGCTTTACTTGAACAACTTTTGTGTTGACTTAAAAAGCACAAGCCGAGGTTTGAAGGAGAATGCCTTGAGAAATAAAATATTCCAAGCGATTGGTTGTTAAAAAATAAATAGTAACATGATTATTTTATCCTTTTGATTTTACATATTCTAATTAACAAGCGATTGTCACTTGTCTTTGCATAATAATTTTCAAGATGCTGTAGCCAACATAATTGGCTTCGAACTTATAGGACAGTAGCATTTTGAAAAAGTGAGATAATAAGGTCTATACGGTCGAAAACATGCTCATCTATTGCATAACCGATCGAAACTAAAATGTAATGGATTGAAGATCGACCCCGGGTTCCACCGAATCAAAATACAAAGTTAGAACATACGTTTTCAAAGATCATCGAGTCCGTGACTCCGGAACCAACCCCAAGTCCAGATAAGCTTGAGGAAACATTATCAAACCAAATAGAGAGCCAAAACAACCACAACCGGTCGGATATCACGACGAAAATCTTAGCACCTATCAATGAGAGAGTGATTAATTAGCAAATCATGAGATTTTTTACCTTTTATGGAACTGTATCTAGGGTAGGACTCCCCTACTATATAAAGGGGATCTGATTGTTTATATTGCACATTGTAACATGCATCCCAAAGCTATATGTTGTTATCACTAGTTCTTATTATCTAATCATTATGTTCTGATATCGATTAAGGCACTTTTGACTCGAGGGTGACCAACCTTCCAGGCCAAGACTGTTCAACTTGTGTGGTTTGCATTTACTTTTCTATTATTGATTTCAATTTTAATTTGATTGTCTTAACTTGTGTCAAGCTAGATCACGTTTTCTTAAAATCGCGTATAAATTCAACTGTTATCCGATTTTGAGGGTAAATAGTTTGGCGCCCACCGTGGGACTAAGGATAATAGTGGTTATTTGGTATAAATTTTTATAACACACACTATTTTTTACTTGTTCTTTGGAGTGTCTTTGATTCCACAATCAAAATGTCGAACTCTCAATAAACACCCCTACACATTGACAATTATTTCGGCCACCACGACAAAAATGATAACGTAGCACCTGAGAACGACGTACCCCCTGTCGATTTCGATGGAGTCCCGGCTGCAGATCCAATCGACGCAGCTCGCATGTGGTCATCAACGCCAATTTGACCTCCGATCCTGAGGACAACATCCATAGGGATGTTCGATCGACCGCTCAAAACATGCATGGCGGCGAAGATGGTGAAATCAACTTGCGGGTGATCTTCAAAATGTTACAGGCTCAACAGACGGTGATAGACCAACTCCAGAACCAGAGTCGCCTACCGAGTAGGGTTGATCCCAAGCTATCCCAAAAAGTTGTTCACAGAGTTGAATCGGCCTCAAGGAGATCGAATGAGAAGTAATTGTGGACCAATTAGGTAATCATGAAGATGCTCGAGGAACTGACAAAACGAATTGAGTTGGGAGAGAAGAAAATCGAGGCAAATGACAAGAAAGTGGAAACCTACAATTTCAGGGTCGATCAAATCCCAAGAGCGCCACCGATATTGGAAGGTCTGGACTCCAAAAAGTTCATACAGAAACCTTTTCCCCTGAGCACGACTCCGAAGCTGATCCCTAAGAAGTTTCACATGCTCGAGATTCCTAAAATAATGGAACGACTGACCCGAACGAGCATGTTACCTCTTACACATGGGCCATCAAAGGGAATGATTTGGAGGATGATGAGATCGAATCTGTCTTGCTAGAGAAATTCGGAGACCTAGTCGAAGGGAGCTATGATATTGTATCATAATTTACCAGCAAATTCAATTTATTCATTTGCTATGCTTGTAGACTCTTTCGTGAAGGCACACGCCGGGGCTATCAAGGTTGAGACCAAGAAGTCGAACCTTTTCAAAGTAAGGCAAAAGGACAATGAAAAACTCAGAGAGTTCGTGTCTCGATTCCAAATAGATGGATGGACCTACCGCTGGTCGTTGATAATTGGGCCATCCAAGCCTTCACCCAAAGACTCAATGTTCGAAGTTCGATGGCTTCACAACACTTGAAGTAGAATCTGATAGAGTACCTCAGTTGTTACTTGGGCCGATATGCATAACCGGTATCAATAAAAGATCAAGGTCGAAGATGATCAACTTCGGGCTCCTTCCAGGTCTATTTATCCTATCAGACCCGTCAACATAATCAAAAGAGATATTGACTGTGAACCGAGGTCAAACAAAGATTGGTAACAGCCATATAATGTAGATCGTAGAAGTAGTGGGTCCAGGCGAAGTTCCATGCAAAATGAAAGAAGAAGCAATCGAGGTAAGAGCTCTCTAGGGCTCATGGGAAAGACGGCTTCAACATGTCTATCAGACCTAAAGAAGCCCCATGATTATCGAAATATAGCTTTAAATATTGATGCCACTACCATTGTATCAGCTATCGGACGCATCAAAGTTACCAAGTGGCCTTGACCTTTACAATATGATCCAACCCAAAGAGATCCCAACTAGATGTGCAAATATCATGGCACTCATGGACACAGAACGGAGGATTACCGACAGTTGAGAGAGGAAGTAACCTGGTTATTCAACAATGGGCATCTTCGAGAATTTCTGAGCGACCAAGCTAAGAATCATTTTAGAAATAGGGTTTCTAGCAAACAGGCTGAACCGGAGGAACCTTAACACATCACCAACATGATCATCGATGGAGTCGATGTCCTTCAAGGGCCGATGTTGAAACGCACCAAAGTGCCCATCACAAGGGAAAAATTGACTCGAGATTACATACCGGAATGAACCTTGTCTTTCCGTGAAGAGGATGCAGAAGGGATCGTGAAACCTCACAATGATGCTCTGGTAATATCTGTACTCATAAATAAATCTGGAGTTAAACGTGTATTAATTAATCCAGGTAGCTCGGCCAACATCATCCGGTCGAGAGTCATAGAACAGCTTGATCTACAAGGTCAAATTGTGCCAGCAATGCGAGTTCTAAATGGATTCAACATGGCATGTGAAACCACTACAGGGAAATAACATAACCACTCAATGCCATCGGGACCATCCAGGAAGCCAAGTTTTATATGATAGAATACGACATGAGATACAACGCCCTGTTTGGGAGGCCATAGATCCACAAAATAAGGGCAATTCCCTCGACTCTTCACCAAATGCTAAAATTTCCAACATCGGGGTGGGGGGGGGGGTTAAGACGATCTACGAAGAACAACCAGTCGCAAAGGAGATGCTTGCATTCGATGAAGTAATTTCGATATCAGCACTGACAACGTCAAAGGAACCATTTGGAAGCAAAACGAGATGCCAAATAGCAATCACCGATACCGGCCTTGACCCAAAAATACAAGAGGGGGACTGACAAAGATGATGATTATGGGGTTCCTCGATCCTTTATACTCCCTGAATATTCCGACGCCACCAAATCAACTGTCGAAGAGCTAAGCAGGTAATATTGATCGAACATCTACCCGATCAGAAGGTATACTTGGGCACGAGGTTAACTCCCGAGCTCAGGAAAAAACTCATTCAATTTCTTATAGCTAACATGGATTGTTTCGCTTGGTCCCATCTTTACATGACAGGGATCCCCTTGGAAATAACCACCCACAAGCTAAGCCTGGACCCAAAATTCCATCCGATCAAGCAGAAGGCCCAAGTCCTAGGTCAAACATTATCTCATCAAGGACGAGGTATCTAAACTCCTTAAAATAGGGTCCATTCGGGAGGTTAAATACCCGAATTGGTTAGGAAATATAGTGGTAGTCCCTAAACGACCGGCGACTATATCCTCAGCTTTCTTGATGCCTATTTCGGGTACAACCAAATATGGATGGACCCGGACGATCAAGAGAAAACCTCCTTCATTACCAAGTATGGCACGTACTACTATAACATGATGCCATTCAGACTAAAAAATGCAGTGCCACTTATCAACGCCTACTTAACCAGATGTTTTGAGGAACAAATAGGAAAATCGATAGAGGTTTATATGGATGACATGTTGGTTAAGTCCCTATGAGCAGAGGACTTAAAACATTTGCAGGAGACTTTTAGTATTTTGAAGAAGTACAATATGAAGTTGAACCCGGAGAAGTGTGCATTCGGAGTCAGATCAAATAAATTCCTTAGGTTTATGGTATCCAACCGAGGAATCAAGATCAACCTCGACAAACTCAAAACCATTGAAGATATCACGATTGTGGATAACGTGAAGGTTGTACAAAGATTAACCGGCGCATAACTGCCCTAAGATGATTCATCTCGAGGTCCTCGGATAAGCACCATCGATTCTTCTCGCTACTCAAAAAGAAGAATAACTTTTCGTGGACCCCGGAGTGAACGGGCCCTAGAGGAGCTCAAACGGTATTTATTGAGCCTATCATTGCTTCATACACCGAAAGTGGATAAAAAACTGTACTTCTACTTGGCAATATCTAAAATAGCGGTAAGTGGAGTCCAAGTCCGATAAGAACAAGGTATGCAATTTCCAATTTATTATGTTAGTAGGACCCTAGGTGAGGCCGAGACTAGGTACCCTCATCTGGAAAACTGGCGCTCGCTTTGCTAAGAGCCTCTAGGAAATAAAAACCTTATTTTCAATGCCACCCCATATGTGTTATGACAAATTACCCATTCTGAAATATTATGCATAAACCCGATCTCTTGGGACAGTTGGCCAAATGGACCATTGAAATCAGTGGGTACGATATTGAGTATCGACCCCGGACAACTATTAAATCTACAATCATGGCAGATTTCACGGCCAACTTCATGCCGGCCCTTATACCCGAGGTCGAACGAGAGTTATTGGTAAACTCGATGACGTCCTTGGGAATCTGGACCTTCTTTACGGACGGTGCCTTGAACGCAAAAGGTTCCGGACTTGAATTCATGTTAAGCCGCCAATAGGCAATGTAATTAGACAATTTATCAGGACTATAAAATTGACTAACAACGAGGTCAAATATGAGGCCATGATTGCAGGTGTCGAACTAGCCAAAAGATTGTGGACGGAGGTGATCGAAGCTAAGTGCGAATCCCTCCTCGTGGTAAACCAAGTCAATGGAATATTCGAGGTCAGAGAAGAACAAATGCAAAGATACCTGGATAAGTTTTAGGTAGCATTAAATCAGTTCAAGGAGTGGACCTTATAACACGTGCCCCAGGATCAAAACAGTAAGGCTGATGACCTTGCTAACTTAGGGTCATCGGTCGAAGACAATGAGATTAATTCGGGGACAGTAGTGCAACTCATGAGATTGGTGGTGGAAAAGGTTCATGCCAAGATAAACTTTATAAGCCTGACTTGGGATTGGAGAAACAAATACGTAGAATATCTTAAGACCGGAAAACTACCCTAGGATCTAAAAGAACCGAGGGACCTCCTTACAAAGGCATACCGATTTTGTTTGTTCGAGGATGGAACCTTATTCAGGAGAATGTTCGATGCCCCACTGACAATATGTTTAGGATCAGGAGATACTAAATATATTCTGAAGGAAATTCACGAGGGCACCTATGGAAACCATTCAGGCTTTGAATCATTGGTTCGAAAGATTATCAGAGCAGGTTATTACTGGATCAATATGGAAAGAGATATGAAAGAGTTTGTTCGAAAATGTGATAGATGCAAATGACATGCTCCAATGATACACCAACCTAGGGAGCTGTTGCATTTGGTTTTATCACCATTGTTATTCATGAAGTAGTAATAGACATCGTCACCCCCCTTCCATGGGCACCCGGTAAGGCCCAATTTATTTTATTTATGACCGACTATTTCTCTAAGTGGGTAGACATCCAGGCATATGAGAAGGTCAGGGAGAAGGAGGTCATTGATTTCATTTAGGACCACATCATATGTTGGTTCGGAATGCCGGCCGAGATCGTGTGCGATAAAGGAAGACAATTCATCGATAGCAAGGTGACCAAATTTCTCAAAGACCAAAAGATCAAAAGGATCTTATCAATACCCTACTATTAGGACTTGACTCTTTGTCATCGGGTGGGGCACGAATGTGGAAAGGATTGGAGCATGATGGCCTTGTCATTGGCCTATATGCAGGCAAAATGATAAAGTGGGAGATGGACAAGACATTGTCATGAGGGCTGTTGTGGGAAAGGATTGTCCAAGGTCTTGGGGCAGGCACGACACGCTTGGCAAAGCCTAGACAAGGAAGTAAGGTCAGTGTTGGGGTGGCATGGCATGGCATGCGTGCCAAAGTCAGTGGCACGGGCACTTTGGGTTGTGGCAGCAACAAATGTGGGCTAAGCTAAAATGTGCATGTGCAGAATGATGGCAAAGGATTTCAATAGATAAGGCAAGGCTATGTGAAGGAAAATACAATCAATGGCATGAGGGAAATAAAGGTTGACATGGGCAAGGCAAAAACTCGGTCAAGACATGTGCAGGCGGTAGTGGCGTCAGGTGTGTGCGGCAAAATCATGGGTGGCGGATTGCGGGAAAGGCATTGGTGTGGAGAAATGTCAAAATGAGCCAAGGCCGGGGGCAATGCCAGCCTTGGGCGTGATTTAGGTGTCCAAGTCAAGATGGCAGTTTGGCAGTTACCTTGTCATAACCTCTTGTACCCATGATTGATTTATGCTTGTATCCATTATAATTTTGTGCATATCATGGAATAAGTAGTTGGGGATGTCAACTACAAGTTAGGAACTGATTTAGCCTTAGCCTGACAAGTGGCAAAAGCTGTAGACAACAAGTGTCAATGTGTTGTCAAGTCCTAAGGGCTGCCTATGTTCTATAAATAGGGTCTTTGGACTTAGTCAGCATGAAGTGGGAAATTTTATGTGAAATTCTAAGTGGGTAAAAAGAGTGAAACGTGAGTGTTTCAAAGTGTTTCAAAAGGGACTAAGGCTAGGCTTCAGCAGGTCTTAGTGTTGGTTAACAACGACTTGTGTTCTTTGTTAAAAGTGGGATGTGAACGACTTGTATTCATAGCAAAGTGAGGGTTCCTTTATATATTTTTGAAATTAATACAAGGGTTGAGATTTTTCCGTATTTGCTTGTGTTCTTGTTGAATTGCTGCCAAAATTCGTTAAGGCCAAACTTGCTAAAAATTTGGGTTAGTGTTAGGAAAGACTGAGTCAAGTGCGCAACTTGACTACCGTGCGGGTGTGACTTTGGACTGACCAAAAATGCCCCTGTGACAACTAGTATCAGAGCAGAGCAGGTTCGTGGCAGTGGCAAGACGACCGGTGGTAGATTTCATCGTGCTATTTAAGAACATAACTGGTGGAACAAATGCTGAACTATGTCAAAAGGTGGAGCAGTTGGAAGCACTCGTTGGGCAGGCTCTTGAAGTAGATGATGATTCTTCTGTTCATGCGAGAATAGCATGTTTGGAGACAGATTATGTGGCGAGGCATGAAACTATACTGGCAGAAATGGCCTTGGTACGCAAGGAAAAGGAAGAACTGCGCGAAGAGGTTGGTTCAACTTCGAAGGGCATTACAAACTACTGCCCTTGGAAGTGATGAACGCACAAAGTTGAGGATTCCGGAGCCAAAGTCTTATGGTGGTGCAAGAAGTGACAAAGAACTGGAAAATTTCTTGTGAGATATGGAGCAATATTTCCAGGCTACTCGTGTGCGGGATGATGAAAAGGTCACCATCACACCTATGTATTAGACTAATGATGCGAAAGTGTGGTGGCATACACGAGTAGTAGAAGTGGAAAGTGCTGGATTGTCCACGATTGAAACATGGGAAATGCTAAAGAAGGAATTAAAATCTCAATTCCTTCCAACTAACTCGTCATGGGTTGCAAGAGATGGACTGTGTTTCTTGAAACAAAGTGGCATGGTGCTAATGCTAAATATAAGCAATATGGCAGGAGAAGACAAGATGCGTTACTTTATGAGCAAATTGAAGAGCTAGGCGCAATTGGAGTTGATAATGCAGAATGTTCAAAGACTCTATACTGCCATTGTAGCGGCAGATGTGTTGGCTAACTTAAACATAGGTGAGGACCCTGATGAAACTTCGCATTCAAAGTCTAACGGAAGGAAAGACAAAGCTAAGGAATGGAAGAAAAGTGGGAAAGGCCAAGCTGTCAAAGATGAGGGATTTGCCAAGAATGTAAGATGGGAGATTCACAAAGACAAGGAAAGGAGCGTCAATTTCAAAGGCTGCTTTACGTGTGGTGGACCGCACCTGAAGAAGGACTATTCGGTGCAGGCTAGGGTGAATGCTATGCTGGCTACGGAAAAACAGGAACAAGTGGCGGAGGCAAATGCCATTGTGGCAGATGTGAATGGAGTGTTGATATCCAATTTTTCCTATATATTTTAAATATGCATAAATACCCTCAAAATAGCACATATATAAGCATGCACAAGGTTTTTATAAATTTTCCATGATTTTAAGAGTTTAAATTGATTTATTTTGTCCCATTTTATTCATAAAATCCCAATAATTATTTCTCAAATTATTTTTATGATGATTTATTTATTTATTTATTTTCTATAGTTATACAAAAATGTAATTAATATAATTTTTATGCATTTTTATAATTACATTTAATATTGTTTAAGTTAATTACATATAATTACAATGTTAGCCCATTTTAATATGTAATTATATTTTATACGTGTAAAATTGGCCCCTATATTTTTAAAATGAAAATTATACATTTTAATCATTTTGGTATAGAAAAAATATTTTCAGAAACTATTTTATTATTTATTAAAATTAAAATAGGGAAAATTGACTATTTAAATCATAGCCAGATTTGTCTTTCAATTTTAGCCTAATTGAACCCAATCCCAGCCCAATCTCCTATTAAATAACCAAACCCAAGCCCCAAACACTTCCTAATTGACCCATAACCCATCAGATCCTGGTCGTTGATCTAAAAGATCAACGACCCTCATTTATTCTTTCTTTTTTAATTCATACAACCCCCGACCCTAAATCATTTCCCAACCCCCGCCGCCTTTGAATTTTCTGGTTTTCTCTCTTATCTCAACCTAACCCTATCCTTCTTCAACCACCGCCTCCCTCTCCGGCCATCTCCGGCGACCACCTTTCAACCCCAAGCCTCCAATAGTTTTCCCCTCGCCTTGCTCATCATCTCTGAGACCTTCAAGGGCCCTGGGTCATGCCGACTTATGTCTTGGGTTGCTATTTTGGTTGTTCATGGCTTCTCCGGTGTCATTTTGGTCAAAATCACACCATATTTATTACGATCTTTGAAGTTTTTAGCAAGTTCTTCCGTTTCTATCTGGGTTTCCTTTGAAACCCCATCTTTTATTTGAATCTCTTAAATCTGTGCTATTTTTACTATTCAAGTCTGTTTCTTTCTATGTTCTACACTATTCTCAGACCTCTCTTTAAAAATTGTCAACTTTAAGCCATTTTTACTTTCTTTAAAGTTTGGGTTTCTCGGAGTTTCTTCTACACTTGTTTAAACTGATTTTTTCTTTATGTTTAAACCTCTTTTCTCGCTTATCTTGACTGATTTTATGTTCTTACTGCTTTTTAACTCGCCTATGTTAAAAAGCCCTAATTTTTAAGATCTTCTTTGCTTTGGTTCTATGTGTTAGCCTGATTACTTGATTCTTGTTAAGCTTCTGTGGTTACCATGCTTTGAACGTGTTTTACTGAGTCCTTAGCCTACTTATATCACTTCTGTGTGATTGTGTTCATCTTGTTTGTTCATCTCTTGCCTCTTTCTGTCGATATTGCTGACCCTGCCTGTTTGCTACATCAGTTTGATCTTCTCTATTTATATGTTGAAGTATAGAATCATGACTCCCCCTTGATTGATTCTGATTTCCTTAATTGATGGTTTGATTGAATTATTTTCTTTTAAAACCCTAAAGTTCTGCCTTGTCTGTTTAAATTGATTGATTTCATTACCTTATTTGTTGTGGTACTTTTTTTTACTAAGTCATTTTCTTAATTGAGGTTTTCTGAATTTAGTCCTAATTGACTACCCTATGCTTACTAAACTTTTATTCTTTCCTTATTAGTCATGTACTGATTTTCTTATTCTTGCCTTATATGTTGCTGTTTCTTACCATTTGAATTAACTCCCTTAACTTAAGGGAGTACTTCCTTGTTTTTCTAATTGATTGATTCTGAGTTCCTCAATTATTATGCTACAATGATTCCTACCTTATTTACTACCTGCTTTCAAGCTATAAATACTATAGTCTTTCATTAGCACAAAACATGAACACTTTGGTCCAAAAAACTATCTCTTATACTTTAAAAGTCTCTGCTATCTCTTGTGCTATTTGCTATTGTTAGTTGGTTGCAAGCGAAGGCTAACCATTTGTGACCTCTTGTTCTTTTCATTCTGCTTACTCTACTCTTCACTGGTATGTCCTAATTTCAATTAGAAGTTCCCACAACAATATGATTTTCTCATTCTTTCAGTTCTTCTTGTTTCTGATTTGCTTTTACTTGTGGTTCTGTTGTGAAACTTGTAGTTAAGAGTACATTATCATCATGTTAGTGTATCCCACTTTATGTGTGTTTTTGAGCATGTCTTACCAATTGTCTCCTACTTGTTGTATGCTTACCATACTATATCCTATGAATCCCAAATCCATATCACCTCTCTATGTGGTTGTGTTCTTCATGTCTGGTTTTGTGACTATGCCAGTGTCAGCTGTTTATAAACATGTCTAAACCAGTCCTAGACCTTGGCTGGGTTCTGTGTTTGTAGTCAAATGTTCTATATGTCCCAAACCCCTTACCCATGTGTGTGATTACTGAATTCACTTGGTTCTGTGAACTAGCTGTGTTTGGACTTTGTTAACTATTCCAATCTCTTTTTCTCAAACCATCTATGTTGCTTTACTGAATTACTTTAAAAAAAGGCTTTTGTTAAATATAATTTCTTACTAAGACCTTTTCAACCTGTGTCCATCACTTCTCACTCTACTCTTAGTCAATAAGTTCCGCCCCCTCTAGTATATGTATTGCATTGGGATCCTTTGAGAACCCTCTGAACTCTGGCATACTGAGACTGTCCTTTCCACACTGCACTTGTTCAATTTTGGGTTGCTAAGTCTAGGTTTAAGCACTACCCGGGATCCTTGAGTTCCTTAGGGAACTTTGATACACTTAGGCCCTGATTTTGTCTATGGAACTGAGGCATATGAGGCCATTGGAGGCTTTGGCAAACCTGGGCCTAATTGAAGGCTACATATAGAGTAGCTTCTTGATTTTCTATTTTATTTATGTAATTCACTGGCCTATAATAATTTGTAACAAATATTGCGGTATTTTGTGAAAAGGTGTGGGTAGATACATATTTTCTGGGGTAGTACGGGTAGAAATCCTGTTCTTAGGACTTTAATTTTTCAAGTCTGTTTGTTCTAAATAGAAAACATGCTCTTAGGACTTTACTCTTTGAATCTGATTGCTTTGCCAAATAGAAATCATGTCCATAGAATTTCACCTTTAAGTTTGTTTACTCGTCAAGTAGAAACCATGTCTATAAGGTTTTACATTCTGTCATGTTTTAGAAACCATGCATATAGGTTCCAAGAAATCATGTCTTAAAATCAGTTTAATAATAGATACCATGCCTATAGGACTTAATTCAGATATAGTTATAATGAGTACTTCTGTATGTTGCCACATTTGCAAATTAACTAAAATCAGTTATACGCCTAGATATCATGCCTATAGGGAATTCTACTCGCAATTCTGTCTATCAATTTAATTTAGTCTAATAAGTCACTTTAATCATGCCTAGTTCATTCTTGAATTGGTCTTATTAAGTATTAAGCAAGTTCTAAAACAAGTTCTTTCAAACTGCCCCATCTCATTAGATATCATGCCCAAAAGTATTAACGGAGCCTGCTTAAAAAATATATTTGTTCTTATATTAATATAGATATCAGTATCCTGCGTATAGGCAAGGCTCTAGGGCGCTTTTAAAATTGCATTCTCTAAAATTATCTCTATCATGTTTTCTTATACTAACAGGCTTTAAAAGGAGTGCTTAGGTAACTGCTAGGGTTTAATTTCTGAGTCTAAAAAAGGTTTTCGTTTATTTCTGCATATTCACTTAGATATCCTAATTTAGGACATTGTTTAATAAAAAACCTTAACTGTGCTTGAGTCGTGCTGCTTATATGTTTGTTTGAGGAGGAAACTCTGAGCCTCTTAATTTCTCCCATTATGTGTGAAAGTCCTAAATGCTTTTGACTGTCTCCTTACAATTTTTGCCTTCTAAAACCTTAGGGGTATGTCTAGAACCACCTATAGGTGGAGGTCCTAACTCCCTCCAGGACCATTAAGAAGGGACGGGTAGCAGCATGTAATAGGAATCATTGGTCAAACACTCTCTTTGCATGACCAATAAGGGAACGGGAAGGTATACATGGATATGATGATTATGCATTAATATCACGTGTAGCCCCTCTTTGAGGAGTATCTACCGGACATTGTGTGGGGTGATCCTATAGGATAACCAACCTAGAACCCTCCCCCCCCCCACCACTACCACCGAACCCTTTCTTTATTTAAACCTTTGTTGTACAACTTGTTCAAGCCTTTATATCAATTTTTGAGTTATTCTAACATACTTTACGTGCAACCGATTTGAATCAACTATTACTTGTAATGGACTAATTTGGGAATATAAGTTTGATCGGGCCCCACAGTTGTAGACCAAGAGGGTTGCCTAACACCATCCCCTCAAAGTTACTTCGACCATTACCCTAGTCTCTAGTAATACAAACCAGCCTAAGAGTTAATCGCTCTAGGTGCCCTAACGCACTATAATCCGTTAGGTGGTGACTCTCCAAATACCCAATCCCCAAAAAGAAAATGAGTCAGTACACCCCGTGAATGTTGAAGCCCTGACCTCTCTCCCCGTCAAAAAGGGAAGGGAAAAAGGGGGCACGACATGAAGTAACAAGAGCGTTGTTTGTCAACAACCCCTTGGGGCTGATTAATTGAGTTGGCTCAACAAGGACGTCGATTTCAAAGGGTGCGGGTGGTTTGTTAGGACCTAACTCTTTGTCATTGGGGGTTGCACAGCCGTGGCAAGGATTGGAGCATGATGGCCTTGTCATTGGCCTATGTGCAGGCAAAATGATCATACTGGTGACGGACAAGACATTGTCATGAGGGTTGTTGTGGGCAAGGATTGGACAAGGTCTTAGGCAGGTAAGACGTGCTTGGTAAAGGCTTGACAAGGCACTATAGGCAGTTTTGGGGTGCCATGGCATGGCATGCGCGCCAAGTCAGTGGCACGGGCACTTCGGATTGTGGTAGCAACAAATGTGGCTTAGCTAAAATGCAGATGTGCGGAATGATGGCAAAGGCTTTCAATAGCTAAGGCAAGGCTATATGAAGAAAAATACAAGAATGGCACGAGGGAAACAAAGGTTGACATGGGCAAGGCAGAAACTCGGCCAAGACATGTGCAGACGGCAGTGGCGTAGGGCGTGTATGGCAAAATCATAGGCGGCGGATTGAGGGCAAGGCATTGGTGCGGAGCAATGTCAAAATGAGCCAAGGCTGGGTGCAATGCCAACCTTAGGAGTGATTCAGCTGGCTAAGTCAAGATGGCACATGCAATGCACATGCCAAAGCAGTTTGATTGTTACCTTGTCATAACCTCTTGTACCTATGACTGATTTATGCTTCTATCCATTATAATTTCGTGCATATCATGGCCTCAGTAGTTGGGGATGTCAACTACAAGTTAGGAACTAATTTAGACTTAGACTGACAAGTGGAAAAAGTTGGAGACAAGAAGTCTCAATATGTTGTCAAGTCCGAAGGGCTGCCTATGTTCTATAAATAGGGTCTTTGGACTTAGATTGAAATGGGCAATTTTGTTTGAAATTCTAAGTGGGAAACAAGAGTGAAACGTGAGGGTTTCATAGTGTTTCAAAAGGGACTAACACCAAGCTTGGGCAGGTCTTATTATTAGCTAAGAACGACTTATGTTCTTTGTCAAAAGTAGGTTGTGAATGACTTGTGTTCATAGCAAAATGAGGGTTGTTGATTGGAAGTTGGAAACTGATATTCGAAAGAAACGATTGTTTAATTATAGTATTGATTTTGTAATCTGTATATTTTGTGGTAATTACGTTGAGGGTTCCTTTGTATATTTTTAAAATTAATACAAGGGTTGAGATTTTCCCGTATTTTCTTGTGTTCCTGTTGATTTGCTGCCAAAAATTTGTTAAGGCCAAACTTGCTGAAAATTTTGTTAAATGTTAGGAAAGGCTGAGTCAATTGCGCAACTTGACTGCCACGCAGATGTGACTTTGGACTGACCAAAAGCTCCCCCATGACACCTACCACCCTAGTGGGAATGGACAAGCCGAATCGAACAACAAAACCATACTCCATAACCTTAAAAAGAGGTTGACCGATGCCAAAGGAAAATGGAAGGAAATCCTACCTGAATTCCTTTGGGCATATCGTACGACCTCTAAGTCCAATATCGGGGCCACTCCATTCTTATTGGTTTACATATCTGAAGCTCTAATACTGGTCGAAGTCAAAGAGCCAAGTATCAAATTCTGATATGTAACAAAGGAATCAAATGATGAGGTTATGAATACGAGCCGGGAGCTATTGGATGAAAGGCGTGAAGCCGCCCTTGTTCGATTGGCTTCCCAAAAGCAAAAAATCGAGATATATTACAAAATAAGGGCCAACCTTCAATACTTCAATGTCAGGGACTTAGTATTAAGGAAGGTTACGTCAAACTGGGAGAGGCCGTATCATATCATCAAAATCATTGGAAAAGGATCCTACAAGCTCAGAACGATGAACGGTGAACAACTACCGATCAATTGGAATGTAGCTCACCTAAAATGATATTATTGCTAAGGTACGACCCCGTTCATTTTCTTTTATTTATATTTTGGACTAACACTTGCAGGTGACGGACAAGGAGCAATATAAAATTTTTAAGACTGAAAGCACGCGCTGCACTCTTTTTTCTCTTGAACCGGTTTTGTCCCAAATGGGTTTTCCGGCAAGGTTTTTAACAAGGCAATAGTGGATCATGCTAACTTAGAATCAAATACCGGTCATGAATCAGTGTTGAAGATCGCATCAATAGTATCTAAGGCTTATTTACAATCAACCCGAATACTAGGGGGCATTACCCTTTGATATTGACTTTAGCAAGGAAAGAAACTTCGTAACCGGAGGGTTTAATCGATAGGATTTATTGTAAGGGCCAAACGATCAAACAAACCATGCCTGCATAGGCTGCTCGAACCCTGACACAAAGCATGTACACGTATATTACTATTATGCACAAGAATAAATAGAAGTCTCTTCCTTGCAATCATGTTGTACTTCAAAATTTCTTCTTCACATTCCTTAAGGAATTCCCTACTTTCGATCCCTTAAAGGTAAGGAGCCCAAGGGCTGCTTTAGCCTGAGTTCGAACGATCACTCTCTCACTTGAGAACTGCCATCCAAAAATAAACTCAAACGGTCCAAGCTATTAGACCTCGGGGTCATAAGACCTATTAGCCAATCCCCGAATTTTAAAGGTCACGGCCTCCCCCACTCGGGGATTGTTATCTTAGGCAAGCCCGAATAATAGGGAAAGCAAATATATTGGATGACTCCTGAACTAAAAGCTACGGTCATATTAACACGGCTCGGAGACGTCCGAGACCTGTAGCACAAACAAGGCCTTTAAAAAGAAAAAACTCATAACAGGTTCCAAAGGCTACCCACGACAAACTATTATCTAAATTACTTACTTTGGGATAATGTGTTTGGTAACACTGAACCCCCAGGATGCCTTAAAATAGAATAACGTAAAGGCAAGGTTTGTTCGAAACTTCGAACATAACCTAATTATTTCATGCCAAGGAATTTCAATCTTTCTGAACATAAATCATAAAAGCACAGGGAAAATTTCGAAAGCTGTGAACGGTAAACAAAGTCGTTTATTTATCCAAAATTCCTTTTACAAGGGCCAAATGGCCCTAATACAGAATTCTATAAATGGCCAAAACGGCCTAAAAAATAAAATGCAAAAACGTCTAAGAGGATCCAAAGTGGCCTAATCTTCACCAGAGGCTACAATATCGCCTTTGGGGTCTTCGTCGCCTTCGGGCGCATTCAAATTTTCAGACCCCTCAGAATCCTCCTCCTCGGGATAAGCCATCTTTCTAGCCTTGCTTCAGATACCTTGGCATTCTCGATTTCAGCAAACAGGTCAAAACCATGAGCTTGAATTCCCTCGAGGGCCTCCCTTCGGGATTTCCACTTTATATGCTCCACCATATTTCTCACTTGGTCCACAGCCGCCTCGGCAATGACCTTATACTAGACCACCCTCTTATCGGCCTCGGCCCTGACAACAACAATCTCCGACTTGGATGCCTCAAGTTCCTTGGCCAGATTTTCTTGGCCAAAAATTGCCAAGCTCAGGTGGGACTAGATCTCCTCAATGGTTTTTTCCGTTGCAGCTCGGAGATGGACCTCAGTCGAAGCCAGTTGTGCTCGGGAAATATCTTTTTTCGAGGCCAAGAGGTCCATGTTTTTTTTCCATTATTTGGCCTCAGCTTTCACCGTATCCACCTTCACCTGGAGTTTCTTAACCTGGTCAAATAACTTTTGAAACTGCGGGTTCGGGTCATTAGCCACTGTGTCGGAATCATCATCACTAACTTCAAACATTCGTCTTACCTGCTCGACCCAGCCAGCATACTCCTTCCAGCCAGTTCTAGCTCAGCCTGGAGTTTCTCACTGAGAATTTTGTAAGCGTCCCTCTTTTCACTGAGCTCCCAAGTCTCGGCCTTGTGTTGGTTTAACTTTTCCCAATTTCGGAGAAAAGTTTCGTGATGAAGCACCAAGGCTTGCAAGCACACAAAGAAATGTTATGAGCAATTAAAATATAAATACATAATAAAGAGGCATTCAAAATTACCCAATTTAATGCATGTTGAGCCTCGTTGAACAGGCACGGAACTTCTCTATCTTGGCCTGGTCCTCTTCGATCACCAAGAAAGTTGAAGATAGTTGGCAACCCCCACGAGGGCGGAGAGAAATCGGGCATCCTCAAGGAGAGACATAATAATTATCCTCTTCCAGTTAGGATCTATACTCGGAGCTGGGAATCGATCCATTAATTTTGGACTTGAAGAAGGCCCGCTAGTTTCGAAGGTAGACCTTTCTTTGGTACCGATAAGTCACCCATCCCGGTGACATCATACGAGACAGAAGAAACCAAACAATCTAAGATATGGTCTAAGGGGTATGCCACCCCATGGGGCCCCTCAGTTGGCCGCTCTATTAGCGTTTGGGCATCACGGATCATAGAGTCAGCAAATAATGGCTACTCGAAGAGGTCTACCACCATGAATGCATCCTTTGGGGCATCATCCTCCGCCCGAGACACACCAGACGTAGCATCTCGATCGGTCTCCTTAACTTGGGGCAAAACGGCCTCGCCCCTCTTCAATTCGGATGCCTCGGCCACTTCTCCCTCAGCAGCCTCCCTGGCTTGAGGCAATGCGATGTTGCCTCACACACGAGCCAATAGTATGGAAGCCTCTTTTTCTTATTCGGACTAATCCCTCAGTCAGTAGGCTGAGTCCGATGGCAGAGTGCCAATGCTTTCCTTGGGTTTGTGTGCCAGCCTCCTTTTTAGTTTTTTCTTCTTCGAGTTCGGGGAACTCAGAGCCCCTTTTCTTTTTATTCTATTTATCCTGCCTTGGAGAAGGTGATTGGGGGAGGATGTCTTCGTCTCCGGACGGGGTCCTCATTTCAATCTTCTGGAAGGCCTGCAAAGGAAAGAAAAGTGAGAAGGAATACGACAAGGAAACTAAGTATCATTCATTCAGTAGAGGAATCTCACCGTGAGAACGGGCCTCCCACTGTCCCTTTGAAGGTTCACGCCACGCGCACTTAAAATAGGGTTTCTGAGACATGATAACATTGACCCACTCCTTGAGTCGAGGAACTACATCCCAAATTTGAGCAACAGCTACATACGAAACATCGATAAGAAGGGAGGAAAAAGAAAAACAATAAACGAAATCTTAAAAGGCAAGGTTATACTTACGTTTCATGTTCCATTTCTCAGGAAATGGAATATCCTCGACCGAAATTAAATCCGAGGTTTTCATTCGAATGCATCGGCCCAACCATTATCGATCCTGATCCTCGTCTATGATCAAGAATGGGGTCTTAGTGGCCCGATGGGCGAGTTTTATTAATCCCCCTCGATAGATTCAGGGACGGTATAGATACATGAGGTGATCGATGGTGAAAGGACATTTCTCAATTTTTCTTACGAAGAAAAGGAGGAAAATTACTATCCTCCAGAAAGAGCAATGAATTTGACCAAGGGTCATGTCATATCTTTTACAGAAGGTGATGATGACCGGGTCCAAAGGGCCCAACGTAAAGGGATGAATGTAACACTTAAAAAAACCCTCCACATGGGTAGTAAGCGATTCCTCGGGCATAGGCACCACCACGTGCTTATTGACCCAATTCCAATCTCCCTTGAACTTGGAGAGGAGGCTGTCGATGATCGAGTATATATATCTAGAGACCGCTCCGACCCCGTACGGAAGAGGTTTTCTCGACTTTGAAATCAACATCATTCGGGCACCCTATAGGAATGAACGTCGTCAAGTAGGGCTCCGGTGTCTTTACCGTAGTAGCAGTAGATGGAACAATTTCCTCTTCAACCGGTCGCGAGGCAGATAGATCTTCTTTTTTGGGGAACGGACTTTGAGAGCTGTCACGACCCAAATCCCGATCCCGGTCGTGATGGCGCCTCTCGTGAAGACAAGGCCAGCCAACAGATTAATACTTCTTTTAACAATTTCTTAGCAAGAATGAGTCGAAAACAATAGATAACATTATCATAAATGCGGAAGAAAATGATATAACAGGGAACCATCCCAGCTCAGCCCGAAATCGGGGTGTCACAAGTCACGAGCATCTAAAGAAGCCTGAACACAACTACACGGCTAATAATATACAATAATAAATTTTGGAATTTTAAAGACAACGTCCGGTGCGGCAAACACTGGCGGTCACCTTGCTCAGCTGCAATAGTAGTACCTTGAATCAGCTAATAATCCGCTACCGGGTGAACAATACTTGCAACTGCACGCGAGGTGAAGGGAGTAAAGTGAGTACTCCAACTCAGTGAGTAATAAAAGTAAATAATAACTGAGCGGTAAGAAATCACGTATAACAGATCATCATGCTGTATAGAAGCAGTGAATAGCCCATACATTGAGAAAAATCAGTGAAACTGTGAAACCTTTCAAAGTATTTTGGCTCAGTTTTAAACCTCTTTTGAAGATGATCCTTCAACAGTTGCAAAAATAATTTTCAACAATTAGTGACACTATGCACAGAGACCCGCCCCTCGGGCCATATTCTTATTCCCGGTCAGCCACTGTTACCTGACCAAACGCATCATACAATGTCATTGTTACCACTGTCTAAGATTTATCCTCTTTAAGAGTGATCAAACAATACCAGAATAGCAAACAGATATCTCGAGAAATAACACAAACAATGAATAGTGAAAAAATGCATGAATGCAATGCAATGCAAATAACGGTACATTCCAGTACCCACTGCGGCGTGCAGCCCGCTCCATTTAGTTATCGTCGACGGCGCTCACTGGGGTGTGTACAGACTCCGGAGGGGCTCCTACAGCCCAAGCGCAATATCAGCCATATCGTGGCATCAAACAGGCTATCGGCCTTAATATCAATATATCATCGCTGCGGCATGCAGCCCAATCCATATCATAGAAAAATATATCCTTACTATTGGGTACTCAACCCATCTCAGTCAAATAAATGTGCAGCCACTCGGGCATTGCGTACTGTAGGGATCTTAGCCCTCATATTCATTTTATTTACGATTTCATGCTCAAAATACAGTTCTTATCATATTTTTAACAGTTGAAAACATGACTGAGAGTATGATTTATGCAAACAAGTGAGGAAAAACAAATGAAGATCCCCTAAGAATTCTACACGTCGGCTCAAGGCCCCAAACGTGGCAATAAGCCCAATTCACAGTAATAAAGTATGAGTCTCAATCGCCAATATAGCAGAGATATCACTCGGGATGGACCAAGTCACAAATCCCCAATAGTAAACGACCCCGCGTTCATCATAGAATGTGTGTCACGCCTCAGTACAGCGTTACGATGTGAAATCAGAGGTTTCAAACCCTCAGGATATCATTTACAAGCATTACTCACCTCTAGCCGGCCCAAGACTACCACGCAATGCCCTTTCCTCGCGAATCGACCTCCTCGCGCGTCAAATCTAGCCAAAACCACAATGAATACATTACAATAGGCTAAGGGAATATAACCCAATCGAAAAGACTCGAAAAATATCAAAAATCACGAAGTTGGCAAAACCCGAGCCCTGGGCCTACTTCTCGAAAAATTACAAAACATACATTACCGGATTTCTCGTCTCTCCACGAGTCCGTACATATAAAATTTACCAAAATCGGAGTTCAAATGCCCCCTCAAATCCCAAATTTTCATTTCAAAACCCAACCTCTAGTTCTTCAATTTTTCACCCAATTTTCTAAGAATTAAAGGTTGATTCTTCAATAAAATAGAGTTTCTAGGTCACGAGACTTACCTCCAATCAATTCCCGTCAAAACCCTCTTCGATTTCTACCAAAAAGATCTTGAGGCGGTCACTAATGGAGGAAAATAATGATTGGGTCGCATATGAGATGTTTAATAAAAACCCTTCTGCCCAGCTATTTCCTTCTATGCGAATGCAAGGGTCCTCTCGCATTCGCGATGAACAAAAATTAACGCTGACCAATTAACTCTACGCGAACGCGTACCACCAGACGCAAGTGCGATGCTTCAACTTCCAACATTACGCGAATGTAACGACCCGACCGGTTGTTTTTGGAATTTACGCCCCAATTCCCCATTAACTGCTTTTCCTAAGTTCATTTCTACTATTTTGGTTTGCCAGGACGTTCGGTATTAGGATTTGGAGTGTTTTGGGACACTTAGTCCCTAAATGAGAGCTTAAGAGTTGAAAAATGGTCCGTACTCGGAGCAGTGTGAAGACGACCTCGAAATGGAAATCTGATAGTTCCATTAGCTCCGTTAGGTGATTTCAGGGTTAGGAGCATGTTCAGAATGTTATTTGGAGGTCCGTAGCTCATTTAGGCTTGAAATGCCGAAGTTTGAATTTTTGAAGTTTCCGGTCCGATAGTGAGTTTTTGATCCGAGGCTCGGATTTGGATTCCGGAAGTTGCTGTTGCTCCGTCATGCCATTTTGGATGTGCGTGCAAAATTTCAGGTCATTTGGACAAAGTTTGGATAGGTTTTTGATCGAAAGTGTGTTTGGTTAGAATTTGAAGTTCCTAGGCTTGAATCTTGGCTTAAATCGCGTTTCCGGAGTTGTTTTGGGTGATTTAAGGATTGGTACAAGTTTGAATGAGGTTATGGGTTACGTCTGTAGGATTGGTTGAGGTCCCGGGGGCCTCGGGTGTGTTTCGGATGCTCAACGGAGCATTTTGAAGTTGGAAATCATTGCAGAAAATTACAGGTCAGTTGTCCTTCTACGCGTTCGCGTAGCATTAGTTCTCCCTCTCATCGCGTTCGCGTTCGCGTCCTCATCTACGCGTTTGCGTAGTGTATTTTTTTTGAAGATGTCAAATTCCTTCATCCCGTTCGCATCATGGTTGTTGCGTTCGCGTAGGTCATCGAACCCAGGCCTTCGCGTTCGCATCTGTCCCTTCGCGATCGCGAAGGGCATTTCTGACCCCTTATGAATTTCTTCTTCGCGAACGCGGAGCTTTAAATCCCTGGGTAGTATTTAATATTTCACAACGAGGGTTCTTCCATTTTTAACCAAACTCAAGCTAGAGAGCTTGGATTTGAGGGATTTTTTGAGGGCTTTTCAAAGGCAACGATTGGGTAACGACTCCTTACTCCTCTATGATTAAAACCCACTAATCTAATCTTGAATTCAACCTTTAATTTCGGATTTTTAATGAAAATTGGGGGTAAAGTTCTTAGACCTAATTGTGAGGATTTGACGGGGCATTTGACCTCCGATTTGGGTGATTTTTATATGGTTGGACTCGTGAGAGTGCGAGGGTTCTGGAAATGTGAAAATATTTTGATTCCGAGACGTTGGTTGGAGGGGCATTTTGGTCATTTTACCTATTTTTGCGCCCTAATCTTAATTTTAATAGTGGAATCAGTTGTTTGCAATATTATTTACAATATGTAATTGGTTTGAATAGATTTGGGCCACTCGGAGTCGGATACTCGTGGCAAGGGCATCGTTTCCTAGTTGATTTTGCACCGGTTCGAGGTAAGTGTCTTGCCTAACCTTGTGTGGGGGACTTCGTCCCTTAGGATGTGATAATTGGTAATTGAATGCCTTGTACGTAAGGTGACGGGAGCGTACTTGAGAAAATTGTTGAAACCCGGATTTTTACTTAATTACTTGATTTGGATTCTCTTTCATATTTTCCTTACTTTACTTGCATTTATAGCCTGTGTTAGCGTAGAAGAGCATGATTAATTGATCCAAGCTGCCTATTTGTTTAAATTGTCTTAACTGTGATTACGTGGAGCATGTTAGGCCAGTATTCTTTGATGCCTTGTATTGTTGTACTTAAATTTTCTGAATATTTCTATGATGTTGGTTGCGCATTTACATTGGGACTACGGATGCGGGATTCCGGGAGTTCCCCCTTGTTTGTTTACTTTGGGACTACGGGTTTGATTCTCGGAAGATCCCCCTGCATTTTAATTTGGGACTACGGGTTTGATTCCCGGAAAATCCCCCTGCATTTTATTTTGGGGCTACGGGACGGTATCCCGGGAGATCCCCCTGCACTTTTATTTTGGGACTACGGGACGGTATCCCGGGAGATCCTTTGATATTGATATGAGATTTGGATTACGGGACGGTATCCCAGGAGTTTCATTGGACAATTGAGGTAAAGGGCTACAGGACGGTATCCTGGGAGACCCTCGTCGGTATTCTTGTAATTTTGATGTATTTACTCTATTTTTCTGTTTGTCTTGTAGTATTATATTTCAGTGAACTGTCTTATCACACCACTGTGTTCATTAGTTTTCATCAGGCTTCGATACTGTTAATATCTTGCTATTTTATTGTTTCTGTCTCAGTAGGGCCCTTACCTTTCCTCGTCACTACCCAACCGAGGTTAGGCTTGGCACTTAATGAGTACCGCTGTGGTGTACTCACGCCTCTTCTGCGCATGTTTTTCATATGCAGATCCAGGTACCTCTACGCAGGCGCATTATCAGTAGTTGCAGAGAGCATTTCGGAGACTTGAGGTATATCTGCCACGTCCGCAGATCGGAGAGTCTCCCTCCCACTCTACCCTTTAGTTAGCTAGATGCTCTTCTGTTCTTCCTTGTTATAGACTTCCTGGATGATTAGAGCAGTGTTATGTATTATTCTTAGCCTGTGTTGCTCGTGGGTTTTCGGGTCTTGGAGGTTACTTCAGTATTTGGTTTTAAAGTGTATGTGCCAGGCGGCAACTGTATACATTACTCATGTTATTTAGTTTTAATTATAAATTCCGCAATTGTTATTACTTCCGCAATGTGTTAGGCTTACCTGGTCGTAGAGACTAGGTGCCATCATGACGTGTTCACAATTGGTGAACTAGGGTCGTGACAAGTTGGTATCAGAGCTCTAGGTTCATAGGAGTCACGGGACACAGGCCGGTTTATTAGAGTCTCGCTGATTGGTACGGAGACGTCTGTATTTATCTACGAGAGGCTATGTAACTGTTTAGGAAAATCTTCATTTCTTTTGAATTCCTTGTCGTGCGATGTTTTGACACCAATTCTAAACTTCTGTTTTCTATTCTCTCACAGATGGTGAGGACACGTGCTACACGAGGGGACCAGGCACCCGCGCTCCCTGCTGCCGCCGTCAGAGGCTGGGGTAGAGGTCGAGGACGCGCCCGAGGTGCAGCCACAGCACCCGCGCACGCTGCCGCTGAGGTACCACCAGCAGGTCCAGTTGGAGCACAGGCACCTGGTATACCTACTACAGCTACTACTACTCCAGCGCTCCAGGAGACCTTGGCTCAGTTCATGAGCATGTACACTAATTTGGTTCAGGCAGGGTTGCTTTCCCTCGCTGCAGCCACATCTCAGGCCGGGGGAGGGGCCCAGACTCCCGCAGCCTGCACTCCTGAGCAGAGAGTGCCGATGGAGCAGGTTCCAGAGGTTATTCCTGTACCGCCTGCAACACCAGTACAGCCCGGGGATGGGTCAGCTGTCTCAGAGGACATGCAGCGCAGGCTAGAGTGGTTCAAGAAATATGATCCCCCAGTATTCAGTGGCCTAGCTTCAGATGACGCCTTGGGATTCTTGGAGGTGTGTCATCGCATTCTTCGTACTATGGGCATAGTGGAGTCTATTGGAGTTTCTTTCACCGCCTTTCAGCTTCGGGGAGCCGCCTATGATTGGTGGCGTACTTATGAGTTGGATAGTCCAGTCGAGTCTGCCTCACTGACTTGGACCCAGTTCTCAGACATGTTTATGAGGGAGTTTGTTCCCCAGAGCCTTAGGGATTCATGGCGCGCGGAGTTTGAGTATTTGCACTAGGGTGCTATAACAGTCTCAGAGTATGCCATCCGTTATACTAGGTTGGCCAGACATGCACCGGCTTTGGTCGCCACTATTTGGGAGAGAGTACAGAGGTTTATCGAGGGTCTTATTTCGTCCATCCAGTCCAGCCTGCCCCGAGAGTTAGAGATAGATATTCCCTACCAGCAGGTAGTGAGCATTGCTAGACGGATTGAGGGTATGCTCGCCAGGGAGCGAGGGGAGAGGGAGGCCAAGAGGTCTCGAGAGTCGGGTCATTACTCTGGTGCCCGTACTTCATCAGCCGGACGTTATGGTAGGGGTTATTTTGGTCGCCCTGTTCATTCAACCTTGCCAGCAGTCGGTAGTACTCCAGCTCCACCAGTACCTCAGGAGCTTTATTATGCGCCTCCAGTTTCTAGCGCGCCTCCTGCGCGGGGTACCTCTAGAGATCAGTCCAGCGGACCTAGCTCCAATCAGTCACAGCCACCACGTCCTCCCAGAACTTGCTTCGAGTGTGGCGATACACGTCACGTGGTTAGGGACTGCCCCAGACTTGGTAGGGGTTCATCTTTACAGACTACTCAGCCACAGCGTGCTTCTCAGGGTTCTCAGGCTATGGTTCTAGCTCCCACTGCTGCCTCACCTGCCCAGCCTGCCAGGGGCGGAGGCCGGGGAGATAGAGGTCGCCCTCGTGAGAGGGGTCGGGCCAGATATTATTGCATTCCTGCTCACACCGAGACGGTTGCCTCCGATTCTATCATCACAGGTATTATTCTGGTTTGTCACAGAGAGGCATCGGTTCTATGTGATCCCGGCTCTATTTATTCATATGTGTCCTCTTATTTTGCTTCGCATTTGGGTGTGCCTCGGGATTCTTTGAGTACCCCCGTTTATGTTTCTACTCTTGTGGGAGATTCTCTTATTGTGGACCGCGTGTACCGATCATATTTGGTTACTATTCGTGGTTTTGAGACCAGGGCTGATCTATTATTACTCAGTATGGTTGATTTTGATATTATTATGGGCATGGACTGGTTGTCGCTCCATCATGCTATTCTTGATTGTCACGCCAAGACCGTGACACTGGCTATGCCAGGTGTTCCATGTATTGAGTGGAGTGGTACCTTAGATCATACTCCCAGC